>JAWDGP010004851.1:150000-162500 GCA_033675545.1 Elysia crispata
GAAGACAAAGTGACACCAGCAGCTGATTAATGATGTATAAAGCTAGAAAGGTCGATGCAATGTTTTCCTCAAATCATATCCGTGTTTCTAAAAATACCTTACGGAATATCGTTCTAACTTGATGATACTTTTTGTTTATTGATGATTTCATGTAGACCGTTGATAATGAGGTGATTTCAGACCGTAGCTTTTTCAAATTGAATACGCCCTCGTATTGTAGGATAAGGCTGAAAAAATAACACCCCGCATTCATCTAAGAAGTACTTCTTTTTTGAAGACTGTCATAAAATTCTCTTTCAGCTTTGAACTAATTTTTCCACAAAAATATCTTGTTTTCTTTCCGAAAAAGACAAATGAGGTAAAACGATTTATTTATAGACAAACAAAATACTATCGAACCCTCTCTTGTGTTTAGCTGATAAACTGTTTGACATAGGCTTTCCGCTTGAGAATGATTATAGCACATGACTTGAAAAGATTTCTATGTGTCAAGACGAAGAGCTGGCGAGAATTGAGCCGCGATTTTAACGCAAACTTCACAAGCTAAAAGAAATCAGGAACAAGAGAATGTATAAATTATTTTGATGATTTAGCTTTTATACCTACGCTTTGTTGCTGCTCAGGGAAGCTGAGTAAAATATAGAAAAGATAGACACTATGAAGGAGTGATTGAGAATAGGTGTTTAACGATTTGTCTCACAAATAACTCGAGCATTGCATGTTACAGGGTTTAGTCTATAAACTACAAGACTTTGCATCGCTTGTTACTTAGTGCAGTCGGACAAATCACTAGAGCACTACGTGTTATAGGGCTTACTTTAATGCAACAAGACTTTGCACCGCTCGTTACTTAGTGATGTCAGACCCATAACTCGAGCACTAATCTTACAGGGTTTACTCTATAAACAAGACTTTGTATCGCTCGTTACTTACTGATGCCAGACTAATAACTCGAGCACTAGTCTTACAGGGTTTACTCTATAAACAAGACTTTGTATCGCTCGTTACTTACTGATGCCAGACCCATAACTCGAGCACTAGTCTTACAGGGTTTACTCTATAAACTACAAGACTTTGCACCGCTCGTTACTTAGTGATGCCAGACCCATAACTCGAGCACTAGTCTTACAGGGTTTACTCTATAAACTACAAGACTTTGCACCGCTCGTTACTTAGTGATGCCAGACCCATAACTCGAGCACTAGTCTTACAGGGTTTACTCTATAAACTACAAGACTTTGCACCGCTCGTTACTTAGTGATGCCAGACCCATAACTCGAGCACTAGTCTTACAGGGTTTACTCTATAAACTACAAGACTTTGCACCGCTCGTTACTTAGTGATGCCAGACCCATAACTCGAGCACTAGTCTTACAGGGTTTACTCTATAAACTACAAGACTTTGCATCGTTCGTTACTTAGTGATGCCAGACCCATAACTCGAGCACTAGTCTTACAGGGTTTACTCTATAAACAAGACTTTGTATATCGCTCGTTACTTAGTGTTGCCAGACTAATAACTCGAGCACTAATGTTACAGGGCTTACTCTAATACTACAATACTCTACATCGCTCATTAGTTAGTGCGGTCCTGTAGGGTGGTCAATTACTTCACTCCCGTCTTGCGTATCGAGACCTGTTAGGATTTATCAAGACCTGAAATCACCTTACTGTGAAAGAATTCAGAAGATTCTTCTCGCAACTTAGGCGACTTAAAGCAACGATACTAGATACATCTAACCTTAGTGAACACTTATGAACCATGAAACAACTGAAGAATGTTGATTTTTCCGTCTGAGCAGGTCGCCGCAAGTGGTGGATCATCTATCTGCTATCCCTGGGTGTGTTCGGCATCGGCTGGCTCATGGATGGCGTTAGGTTACCGTTCCTGCTGAAAGGTGAGACACTCTAGTACTGGGTGTTAGGTTACCGTTACTGCTGAAAGATGTGACACTCTACCACTGGGTGTTAGGTTACCGTTCCTGCTGAAAGGTGAGACACTCGAGTACTGGGCGTTAGGTTACCGTTCCTGCTGAAAGGTGAGACATTCTAAACTCTAGCACTGGGCGTTAGGTTACCGTTCCTGCTAAAAGGTGAGACACTCTACCACTGGGTGTTAGGTTACCGTTCCTGCTAAAAGGTGAGACACTCTAGTACTGGGCGGTAGGTTACCGTTTCTGCTGAAAGGTGAGACACTCTAGCACTGGGCGGTAGGTTACCGTTCCTGCTGAAAGGTGAGCCACTCTAGCACTGGGCGGTAGGTTACCGTTCCTGCTGAAAGGTGATACACTCTAGCACTGAGCGGTAGGTTACCGTTCCTATGGAAAAGTGAGACACTCTAGTACTGGGTGTTAGGTTACCGTTCCTGCTGAAAGGTGATATATTCTTAAGTCTAGGACTGGGAGGTAGGTGTGCAAGGAGGACAGCCTTGAACGACCAGAGTATGAAGGAGAGTAAGAAAAACAGTCAGTTATAGAGGAACATAGTGAGAAGGACAGATGGAAATAGAGTGACATAGAAGAAGATGGAGAAAGAAACAGAGTAAGACTTATGACGTAATTAAATACTTTATAAAAGAATACTGTTATCATAGTCTTCTATCTCCCCATGTTTCATCCACTTTATTATCTCCATTTATTGCCCCCCCTCCCCCCTTTCGTCCCTCCCCCCTACTCTCGCTACTTCCAGCGATAAATGCGGCACGAGTTGCCAACCAATCTACAGAGGAACCGGAGATCGACACCAACATCACACCATCGGCTGATGACTACGACGACGACAACAACAGCCTCGCTCTCAACATTCCAGACAGCAGCAACAAGTACGAGGAGGTTGGCGCTACCACTACCACTGGTGGCGGAGACACACAGAGAACCACAGCAACAACCAAAGATATCAACAGCCCGACCCTGAATATACCCGATAATAACACGCCCAAGGCGGACAAAAGTGTCAGCTCTCCAAAAGATGCTGGTACCCAGGAAGGGCCTGAAGCAGCCGAAAAACTTTCATGAACGATGTGGGATTTAGCAGGTCTCGGAAAGCGCAATTAGAACTTTGGTTCTGTGTATTTTTCTGCCAGATCGATTGTTTAAAAGTGTTTCTCAATTCAAACCCATGATAAGCAAATTTATTCTATTTTTGCTTTTAGTATTAGGAATTATTTATACCTTTGTAAATATTTAGATAATATTTAACAAAATAGAAAGAATGGTAGACTCGTGGAGAGAAGCGAAAACAAGATGTATGAGGGGTAAAAATAAGAAAGAGAGCGAGAGAGAACAGGTAAGAGAGGAGAGAGAGAGAGAGAGAGAGAGAGAGAGAGAGAGAGAGAGAGAGAGAGAGAGAGAGAGAGAGAGAGAGGAGCAGATAAACATATGGTGGAATGGTAGAAACACTGTATGAGAAAAAATAACAGTAACAGCTATTCGTTGAAACAAAGTAAACGTACACACAAGAGGGACAGAAAGAAAAAAAAGGAACACCTCAAGTTAGAGATAGTAAATTTGAAAAAGAGGGAAAGAGATAGAGATTGACAGACAGACAGAGAGAAGGAGGGAGGGAGGGAGAGAAAAGAAGATAGAGGGAGAGAGAGGGAGGGAGGCAGAATAATAGTGAGTGAAGAGAGAATGAGAAAGTCAAAGAAAGTGAGAGTTAGTGAGAGAGAAGTAAAGAGGGAGAAGGAGATAGGCAGCTAGAAGAATCCATGTTCTGTCAGCAACTCTAGCGCGGCAAGACAGAAAGAGTTCCTCCCTAATGAATCAACTGGCAGAGTTAAACATGTCTGTCTGGATCTGGGTTAACAATCCACTTAGTCGTACATTGTTTTCTTCCGTCCTCAAAACGTGTAGACAACCTTGTAAATGACAGTTTGGAGGCCAACATCAAAGAGTGGCCCACTTTTCTGTGCAAACCAGATAGGATTGTCCACATCCTCCTAGCAGACAAATCACTGAGACGTTGGGCGTGTGGACAAGAATCTCTTGATTGAAACATGTCTATAAAACGATAAACTCAGGCATGCAGAGAGTCGTTTCAGGTAACCTCTGTCTTTCAAGTGCTTTTTGAAACCTTAAGATAAATTTTATCACTTACAGACTGGGCTTGAAAAACATTCAAGATAAACCAAGACGCGCTCATACGCCAGGCAGCTTAGGTCTTGCTTACACTTTGCTGAGGAAAATCACAACAATGTCCGCAGAGATAAACCGACCTTACAGGAGATTAGTGACAGATGCACTTGACTTGAGAGATACTTGAGAGACTCATAATAAGATATTTATTATTGTTGATAAATGGATCTTTTACAAGTCCAATCTGTCAGAAGCGGACATCTCAGAACTGGGCCTCCGATATATTATCTAGTTCGAAGTTTAGATTTTGAGCGGCTAATCTTAGACAAAGTTAAAAATATATTTCGAAATTGTGTCATTTGGTCGACAGTGGTTAAAAACAACTTACAAAGATAACACTCGATAATGGAAGACCAGAAGGTTGGAACTGAAACTAAATATTCGTGCTAGAGCTGTCTCAGTTGAAACCCATCTCTATACAACTAGAGTTTTTAGACGGTACTAAATGTGAAGAAAATAATGCAGCCTAACTGCTTATTTTAGCCCAATACACGAATGACTGAGTGGAACTTTATGCGAGCTCTGCCCTCGCCCAGACTGTCAAGCCCCCCGCCCCACCCCCTCCCCCCCTACTCCACCATATACCATTGAATAGAGTTCTGATGCTTCTCAATGGTTCTCAAAGTAAGAGCATTGCTCTACCAACTGAGCTTTGCTGTATCTAAACACAGAAAAGCGTGGCGGAGAACTATAATAAGCCTTTAATCTCCCGTAAACCCGTCCTGGTGGAAATAAATGAAGTGAAGTGATAGCCCCGCTTCACCAAAGATCTACAAGCTTGTGATATCTTTGAGAGTGATAGTTAATTAAGATACATTTACTAGAGTGGTAAAGAATAACCATTGTTTATTTAAATGAACGTTTCCAGAAAAATTTGTTTTTATGTGGTTTTAGTGTTTGTGTGAAAGATGGTAAAGGATGTTAGTCTTGGATTGAGAGATTATATACAGCATAATGTAAAGTGAAACATTTTGTAAAACTTTATGAGAAAAGTTGAATGCATTTTGTGGTTAATTTGATGGACCCAAAGTTTCTATGTTGACGACTATATCTGTGTCTGTCCAATCAAATCCTGTTTCGATGTGAATCACATAATCCCCCACCCCCTTTTTATAGTTTATATCTCTTTGTACCAAGTACTAGTACTCTTTCAGTGTTTGAAAATAATATTGGCAAACATCGAGAGGAATTTAAGTTTCTCTTACATACATGATTGCAGTAAATGATCACTTTGATACGGTGAAAACTAAGCTTCAAACATGCACGCTAAAGAAGATCTGTACAGGCAGAGAAAGGGGTATAGGGTGAAGCTTTAATTGTATCCGCCCACAGCAAAAAGATTTGAACCCACGACGCTACAGACTTTGCAAACAGCTTAAGTGAGTTTCTGGAATATCAGGGAAACTACACATTCCTTTCCATGTGAAAGAACGAGGGTTTCCGTGTATGCTTGGCTTCACGCATTGCATCCGCCCACAGCAAAAAGATTTGAACCCACGACGCTAAAGACTTTGCGAACAGCTTAAGTGAGGGTCTGGAATATCAGGGAAACAACACATTCCTTTCCATGTAAAAGAATGAAAGTTGGCTTCACGTATCAACAAGACGGATCTGTTGACATCGCGGAGATGCATGCCGATGACTTTGTTGAAGATTTTGATAAATGATGTGAATTTAAGAAAATTCATAGCTTAAAGGATTGCCTACAATATGCTATTTCGTTGTGTTAAAGTCTCTTATAGATAGATTACAGCGTTGGAGACATTTATACAATCTAGAGTAAATAAAAAACAAAAATTAGAAAAAATCAAAACATAATACAGTCAGAGAGAGGAGGAGAAAGGTGAAAGAAAGAAGGAGAGAGATAAATAGAGAGAATGAAAGAGAGTGAGAAGAGTGACAGGCATGTAGAGAGACGAAAAAGAGAGAGATAGATAGAGAGTGAGTGAGAGAAAGAGAGAGTGAGAGAGCGAGGGAGGGAGGGAGAGAGAGAAAGAGAGAGAGAGAGAGAGAGAGAGAGAGAGAGAGAGAGAGAGAGAGAGAGAGAGAGAGAGAGAGAGAGAGAGAGAGAGAGATCTTGAGACTACCCAAATCATAACACTGTTACCAAAACCATAATTAATTTCCAAGCATTGTGAAACACGAAAGCCGCTCATTATATCATGCTAATTTTACGTCCGAATGACTTCAAAAAATTAAGACAAGTCCATAAAGGGCGCTACGATACTCCAAAATAATACAAGGAAAATCAATAACCGGAGTATTGATTTCTTCATGAATAAATTGAATGACGCTTTGAAATGAAAGGGAGACTTGAAGTTCCTGCCTGGGAGGGCTAGATCTATACAATCTGGAATCTGCCATCATTCAAATACCACTTGTGATCACTCGGCCACTCAGTTCAAACCTTTTGCTTTCAATAGGTAAATACGTATCACTTCAAGCTATAGCACAGAGCTGTTATAAAATCTACAAAGTTAATATTGTGGAAAAATCACAAACCTACGTCAGTTGAGGATAAATCTGAAGATTACTTAATATAATTAGCCAACTTTATTTAACTTTGGGTTTATTTCGGTGTAACAGTGCTTTTCCATCTGGCAAGGATTCACACAGGTTCACTAAGGACAAGATTAAAACAGAGGGTAAGTTTGCAGAAATAATTCTTCTAGCGAGTTGTTTGAAAGACAGACAGGATAAAGATAAGTCAATGTAAGTAGATAAGGTTAGGGAGGCAGATAACCTCTCGTCAACCTATTATTTCTCAGAGGTTCATTACTGCAGTCTTCACGTGTGGAGCCTTTGGTAAATATTAGTTATGAGAAAATATATAAAAAACAAAACAAAACAACAACCAAAAAAAAACAAACCAACCAAACATTATCTTAACATACGAGAAAGAATATTACAAAATATCAAATACTATCTCAACATATGAGAAAAATATTACACAAAATCAAATACTAGCTAATATAATTATGAGAAAGAGTATTAAAAAAAAACATGAAATATCAGCTAACATATGAGAAACAATGTTACTAAAAATTATATCATTGTTAACATAATTATGGGGAAGAATATAACGAAGCATCAATATAAGTTAAAACGTGAGAAAAGATTTATTACAAATATTAAGTTGTACTTAAAATATAATAAAGACTTATTCCTGAACATCGAATATAATGAACATATGAGAAAGTTTCTTTAAAAAGCCTCAAATTTTGAACTTATGAGAAAAAAAGTAATTACAAATCATCAAATATTAGTTAATATGTGAGAACGTTTTACCAAAAAACTTAACGTAATAGTTAAATGCGATAAATATTTATTTAAAAACATATTATAGTAGTTTATATGTAAGGACAAGTTCCTAAAATACATCAAATATCAGTTAAATTTTTTAGAAAGATTCATTACAAAACATCAAATATTAGTTAACATTAGAGAAGTATTTATTGCAGAACTTCAATGATATTAAATGTAGAAAAAAAATTATTACAACACAAAAAAATAGTTCATATAATTGTCAGAAATGTCTATTTCAAAGCATAAATACTAGTTTACATTATCAGTAAGAGTTAATAAAAATTTCCAAATCATAGCCAACGTGTGAGAAAAATTCATTACAAAATATAAATACCATTTAAACTGTGAAAAAGATTTAACATCAAACAGTAGCAAAGATGTGATAAATATCGTTTTCACAGAAATCAAATAGCAGTTAAAGTACGATCAAGAGATTTTTTACAACACGTCAAATACTATTTAAATTACAATTAAAAAAATTTAAAAAACATTAAATATCAGTTGACATACGATACAAATTAAAAATATCATCAAATGCTTGTTAAAATACAGTAGAATTTTGTATAAAAACAAAATCAAATTACAAGCGAGCAGATAAATTTCTAGATTTCTATAAATGATAAATGTGAAGCCGTATGGGTTAAAGTAATAAGGTGCCCAATGAATATAAACACGTCATTATGGTGATTTTCCTGAGTTCACCCAAAGATGTATGTGCGCATTTACAAGATGCCAAATGGTGCTTTGCTGCTGCGGTCGTGAGTCTAGTACATTTCTATTACTAGCTTAAAGCGTTTTCAGGTTCTGTTTACCAACAGCTCAACAAAAGTTTAGGAATTCTGCTGTTTGAATAATGTTGCAACATCTAATTAAACCGTTGATTTATTGTTTTAATGTTCTACCATTCCCCTTCGAGTTTGATTGCAGCAATAATGTCCATATCATATGATGATTGAAACCTTCGAAAATAGACAAATGGACAGATAGGAGAAATAAAAAGGAAGGGGAGAAAAATCAAGAAAAAAAGACAAGTAAAAAGAAGAGAGAAAAAGAGAAAGCAGAAGATAAGAAATAGAGAGAGAAGGGATAGATAGAGAGAGAGATAAAGAGAGTGAAAGTTAGTGAGCAAGAAAGAAAGATAGATAAATAGATAGATAGATAGATAGATAGACAGATAGAGAGAGAGAGGGAGAGAGAGAGAGAGAGAGAGAGAGAGAGAGAGAGAGAGAGAGAGAGAGAGAGAGAGAGAGAGAGAGGGGGGGGGAGGGAGAGAGATGGGGGGAGGGAGGAAGAGAACAAAATAGAAAAATTGTGGCAAGAGAAGAAGGCAGCACTTTAGGAGCAGAGACAGAAAGATCTTAAACTACCGCGTAGCACGAGATATCGGAACGTGACGGTGGTTTTACCAGAGTTGCCTCCTTCGGTAAACAACAATAACAACAGCAACAACAGCAACAAAGCGCGCAATACGCTTGAGTGAACATAAAGTAATTGCCATTTCTGCACGTCTCCTAAGTTCAGCCCATAGCCAGATTGATAAGAGAGCGGAGACTCCAGAAGTCATACAGAGTACGATCGATCGAGCTTCAATAGAAACAGAGTTGTAAAGCTGTTAGAAAACAGAAAAGAAAACTGATCAACCGAGAAATCTAGACATAGCTCAATCAGGGCAGATATATCAATGCCTCGCCGTTTTTAACTGGGGCAAAGAAAAACATTTGTAAGAGCTTTTTTTTCTCATACTTATTGTCACAAAAGAAAAAAAAAAAAGGAATTGTGTAAATATTACTTGGTGTACGTTTAAATGGTAAAACTTAGGAGTGGCATTTTTTTTTGTCTGAATTAGGTTGATGACGTTGTAAACAGCAGTGATAGTGAAATAGAGGATCGTAAGACTCTGCTCTCGCACACTTACACACACACACACACATATATATATGTGTGTATGTGTGTGTGTGTGTGTGATATATACAATCTCAGGCATCTTTTAAGAAGTTGGAGAACTGCCAAAACTTTGAAACCTGACCAATTTTACAAGATCCTAGAAACAGGGATCCTTATAATGATTAAAATCAAATAATACATATTTTTGTTAGTATAGCATAGAATGAAAAAGAAGAAAGAAAGAAAAAGAGACAGAGACAGAGAGAGAGAGAGAGAGACAGAGAGAGAGAGAGAGAGAGAGAGAGAGAGAGAGAGAGAGAGAGAGAAAGTGAGAGAGGATAAGAGAGTTCCAGAAGGAGAGAATAAAACAGGAAAACAGGAAGAGTGAGCTGAAAAAGAATCAAAGATAAGGAAAATAGAGAGAGAGGGGAAGAGAGAGAGAGAGAGAGAGAGAGAGAGAGAGAGAGAGAGAGAGAGAGGAGAGAGAGAGCGACAGACAGACAGACAGACAGAGAGATGTAGAAGGAGAGAGAGAGAGGGAGAGAGAGAGAGAGAGAGAGAGAGAGAGAGAGAGAGAGAGAGAGAGAGAGAGAGAGAGAGAGAGAGAGAAACAGACAGACAGAGACAGACAGATTATTAATCTTTTGAAACATCACGAAGAATGCTAATCGTGGTGAAAGTTTTCTCTAACCAGAAGAAGCTTTTATTCTAGAAAATCAATTTTATCTTCTTTAGAAAAACTAGAGTCGAAGTCAAGTTCAGAATAATCGATCTCTGCTCATAGATCACGATGGAGGGTCGCGTGAAACCTGATGTGACTCTTGACAATATAACCGTAAACAACACTGTCTTAAAAGTTCAATATGATTTTTTTTTCTCTTGCACATGACTTGTTTGGCATCTGGACATGAAGCCGCAACACAATCTCCACTTCCAAGATAACACAGGCCTTTTTAAAGAGGGTAGCGGATACCAGTATAAAGTGGGATGAGCGAGGAATAAAGGCATTCTTGTATCATGAAGTCACGTGTCTCTCTCTCTCTCCAGGCAAGATGGGCGTTGTAAGAGACGTAAACATCATTTTCTTCATCGGCCTCATCATCAGCTTCCTCGGCTTTTTTGTACACATGATCGGAATGTCAACCACCCGCTGGTCCTACAGGACAGATCCAGACTTCGAGTATGGAGTGTTCCGCTACTGTGTCGGGGACTCGTGTAAATACTACTCTAGCTCCAACTGTAAGTCTGGGCGATAAATACTACTCTGGTTCTAACTGTGAGTCTGGGCGATAAATACTACTCTAGATCCAACTGTAAGTCTGGGCGATAAATACTACTCTGGTTCTAACTGTGAGTCTGGGCGATAAATACTACTCTAGATCCAACTGTAAGTCTGGGCGATAAATACTACTCTGGTTCTTACTGTAAGTCTAGGCGATAAATGCTACTCTAGTCCTAACTGTAAGTCTGGACGAGATATACTACTCTAGTTCTAACTGTAAGTCTGGGCGATAAATACTACTCTAGTTCTAACTGTAAGTCGAGGCGATAAATACTACTCTGGTTCTAACTGTAAGTCTGGGCGATAAATACTACTCTAGATCCAACTGTAAGTCTGGGCGATAAATACTACTCTGGTTCTTACTGTAAGTCTGGGCGATAAATGCTACTCTAGTTCTAAATGTAAATCTGGGCGAGATATACTACTCTAGCTGTAAGTCTGGGCGATAAATACTACTCTGGTTCTAACTGTAAGTTTGGGCGATAAATACTACTCTGGGTCTAACTGTAAGTCTGGGCGATTAATACTACTCTGGTTCTAACTGTAAGTCTGGGCGATAAAAACTACTCTGGTTCTAACTGTAAGTCTGGGCGATAAAAACTACTCTACTTTCAACTGTAAGTCTGGCGGAAAAATGTCGTGTAAATGCTACTCTTCTTCTAACTGTAAGTCTGGGCGAGAAGTGTTATGTAATAATTACTCTACTTCCAGCTGCAAGTCTGAGGGAGGGCTGCACTCTATATACTACTCTACTATCAACTTTAAGTCTGGGCGAGAAATGTCGTGTAAATGCTACTCTACTTCCAACTGTAAGTCTGGGGGAGGGCTGCCCTCTAAATACTACTCTTCTTCTGACTGTAAGTCTGGGCGAGAAATGTCGTGAAAATATACTCTATTCTCAACGATACGTCTGAGGGAGAAATGTCGTGTAAATAATGCTACGCTATTTAATTGATTTTCTCCCTGTCTTTATTTCCTTGACAATCCCCTTTTCTTTGCTATGCTCAATCTCAGCCTTCATCCCCATCACACAATGAAAGTCTTTTGTTCCCATTTTCCAACTTTTGTCTTTCTTGACAATACAAAGTCTAAATAGTACAGTATAGGTGTTCCGTCCTCAGCCTATCTTTTTTTCAAACACGTGCACCCACCAATCCAATCGATTTACCTCTTCTCAATTTATATACTTAGTTGTAAACTAAACCAACCCATGCCTAGTTATATCGAGGGTTCCACTTACTTTTAAACATAAAATATTTCCAATAAACCACAGGTCACAGAAATCTTTGACTGTCATATTTTCCATCTGTCCGCCCTGCTCCCATGTCCTTCCCCTAGCTGACCTGGAGGCGTGTCAAGCGATGACCATCATGGGGGCCATCTCCAGTGTGATCACTGTCGTGCTAGCCTGTGTCCACGTGACCCTCATCGTGTTCAGGAGATACTACTTGGCTTTGCCAGTCGCTGCATTCATCTCTTCTCTCATCGCTTGTAAGACATACACTAACACGCTCTGCCTGTCTGTCTATCTGCATGTGTGCCTCCTTCTCCGTAGACAGATAGATAGATAGATAGATAGATAGATAGAGAGAGAGAGAGAGAGAGAGAGAGAGAGAGAGAGAGAACGAGAGCGAAAGAGCAAGAGAGAGAGAAAGAAAACGAGATATTGTGCTCTTTTTTCGAGCAACTAGAGATCTGCTATCTAATTTACACTCTTACAGTTATGATCAGGACAATAAAGGAGGAAAATCACCACAGAAGCTTTTCCAGGAACTTTCAGTGAAAGCTGGATTGTTCGGTGGTCCTTCAAGCTTATCATAGATTACTTTTTCCTAGCACAACAGCCTTTACAGTTTCCATTTGATCAAGATACAAAGGGAGCACTCTCTTTCTCT
>JAWDGP010004851.1:165000-332500 GCA_033675545.1 Elysia crispata
AATATGTGGTTGATACATTTTGAGCTTTATCATTTTATCTGAATAAAAATACAACCATATGTTTATTTCTGTCTAGTCCTCATTAAACTCAGTAAAATAATTGGATTATTTATTCAACATCTAATGGCCCAAGCAGATAGGCTGGAACCAAACACTGTAGATAGTGAACGAAATCTGAGGATTCACAACTGATCATGAAAGCGAGGGCTCTAGCCGTGTAGGTGGCGGTGTTATCCGGGCATGCCGTATTCACCCCCTTAGAGCGACGGCTGTCCATTAACACCTGTCGTGTAGGTGGCGGTGTTAATCCGGGCATGCCGTAGTCACCACCTTAGAGCGACGGCTGTCCACTAACACCAGTCGTTTAGGTGGCGGTGTTAATCCGGGCATGCCGTACTCATCCCCTTAGAGCGACAGCTGTTCAGTAACACCAGTCGTGTAGGTGGTGGTGTTAATCCGGACATGCCGTATTCACCCCCTTAGAGCGACGGCTGTCCACTAACACCAGTCGTGTAGGTGGCGGAGCTAATCCCGGCATGCCCTATTCACCACCTTAGAGCGAGGGCTCATGTCCATTAACACCGTAGGCGGTGGGGTGCTAATCCAGTCATACCATATTCACCACCTTATTGTTATGATCTTTAGGCCAGCCTTACATGAAAGCGTGTAAAAAAAAAAGTGGTTAGTATAATTTTATCGGGACCCCTTACATAAGCAGTTGCGTCACGCCGACACGTGTGGTGACGTGACGGGAAGAATGTGCATGCTGATTCTTTTTGGTCCGTGTTGTGTCACCCCCTGCAGTGAGCAAGTTTGCTTGTTGGACCATTGACGTAAAGAAAGAAGGGGAAAAAGGAATCCATGTTCTCAGCCTGGCTGGGCGTGAAGGAATGACAGAACCTTTGTGATCAGAAAAAGTGAGGCTTGTAATGTGTCACGTAAAGAGTAACGCGTGACACGTGACACGTGAAGGGATCATTTTTTTTAATGTGAGGCTGGCCTTAGGTAGAGACTCGGGTCTCGGGGCAAGAGGACCAGAGCTCTAGTTTTGGGTCCATGGCAAATATTCTTCACTCAAACTTACCACGTCACGCGTGCGCTAGCTTATAAACAGTGCTGGCTTAGGCAAAGAAAAATAAATGAATATATTAAAAAAAGGGGTGATTTTTATTAAGAAACTTTACGTTTCTCTTGTCTATATAGATGAAAGTAACTTACCTAGAGTAATTAGAGCTATACGATATATACAATCTTAGGTTTGCTAGGAATAAAACATTTGAAAAAGAAATTGTTTTATATTATTTTTGGTCAAAGTTTATATCTCTTAAATAAATGACAATCTGATTGGGATGAACCCAGAGCACACAGAATGCAGCTTGATACATACTAAAACGACCATGAAAAAAAAAACGCCTCGATTCCATTAGCTTTATAAATGTGGCACACTCTCAAACTAAAACTGCACATAATGGATCTCAAATCTGACATTCGACACCGACTTTAAGTTCAATTGTTATACTATAGAGCCTCCACAGCTTAAAACAACCATACACAAACGTCCACGCACCCATGTTCTTTTTCTCAGCATAAATATTAAGTCACCTTTAATTATTGACTCTCTATAAAAAAAGATGAATGATTTCATTACTCTACATATCGTTTATTTAAGTTATATTCAGAGGGAAAAAATTAAACACTTAAAAGACATGATAAAAAAATTTTTAATGGTACTATAATCACCTTCAATAAATTCAATGAGTTGATTATTTTGTCTCATAAATAATATTATTGTGTTCTGATACAAATCTTGGCAAAAGTCTTGTTAACAGTCAAAGTCAGCTTTAGAAAACTTCATGCTCATCTCTTTTCCTTCGCCACCTCTCGGAAAGCAACCAATTTCGCCGTTGTTCTGGTAACGTGTCCACAAGAACAGGCCCAGGAAGAGTAGGCCGACCCCAAGGGCCAGCATGACTAACGCCAGGCCTGCCATTGCTCCGGGTCCATACTGACCCTGCATGCCACCTGACCCGCCCAGTTTAGAACTTATTGCCTTAGCGGCGCTGGCTCTTAGCGCAATCGATCTACTATGGGTTAGGTAAAGATCCTTTTTCAAGCTGAAGGTGGCGCAGCCAGATTTCGGCTCCAGTTTCTGCATACGCCGTGAGGCGTCCCCCGTGAAGGACGACTCGTCCACAAACTCGCATATACCATCCACTACACAAAACTGGAACATGGTGCAGCGAGCTTCCCCACTTGTGTCTAGGGTGGAGCAAGACTGGGCACAATTGTCTGGTGACAACTGACGGATCCTCTTCTTGACGGCCAAACTCGTGACGCCATCTTTTCTGTCATAGTCCCCAAGATAATTGCGAGAGTAGTGCGTGCACTTAGTGTGGGGTAAAACTACCGTCTGAGACGACTCTGCAACGTCAAAATAATGTTTCCTGAACAAAGAACACGTCCCGCTACCTCCCCCATCATCAAGGGTGCAGAAGTCAAACGACTCGCAACGGAAGTCATTCAGATCTAAGCACAGACGGGCGCAAATGTTCGGATCGCGAACTTTCTCAAATACCATTTCTTTATCAATGGCTACCGACGTGGTCTCCATAGCTGTGAAGTCGGTTAGGTGCTTCCGCAAATAAACGTCACATTTCTTGTCTGAGTCCTTCTTGACACCATACTTATTTTCAGGTCTGACGCTGTGTTGACACACCTGTTCCTCCTCGCAGAAGGTGAATCCCTGACAGTTATAGCTGAAACTGGTGGTACAAGTCTCAGTGCAATCTAACAATGACGAATACTTTACAGTCTTCACTACGTCATATAGGCTGGCACCAGGGATTTTCTCATATTTTTGAATACTTGGACTGGTTTGGTTGTGCAATGTGGACGGATCAATTTTGGACACTTTCGACGCTTTGTACCCTTTCACTTGAAACTTTCCAGAGTCTACAGCCTCTTCCACTTTACTCCAGGCATCATCGAGCGCCTCAGATTTAACCTTGTTTTTCCCTAGAAAAAAACCCTCGCAACCTTTGTTGACACTTAAGTCGGATAAAGTAATGTCTTTGTAGATAGTACACACATCGGTGTCAGCACAGTATGATCCAAAATTTGCTTCATCCTCACGCTCAGCACGACGTTCACAGTAGCTCTTCCCCCAAGAGGTTTCTGTAATGAACTTGTCATCCGGTACATCGCTACGGTCTAAGATGCTGCCTTCCACTACACTGAAATAAGCCCTCTCAGTCAGAGGCCCGAGTAACCTTACTTGAGCCATCAACTTGTCGCTTTCCCACAGGACGTCTATGATGTGAACGCGAAGCTCGTCTACCCCGGCAGTGGATGCTAGTTCAGATTTCATGCTACGCTTCAGTTGCTCCAACTCTTGGAACTTCTTCGAGTCCTTGGCGAGCCCTGTGTCCTTATCGAACAAGAGAGCAAACTCCACAGCTCCCATCATGTCCTCGCACTCACTGATATCAAGAGGGTCGTACTCTAGGCGTGAGTAGTCTAGGGGACCAAAGTTAAAAATGTTATGTTCGTAGATCACTTTACCATCTTTCCACACGTCTTTCTTAATTAGGACAGATGCTGTGCTGCCTCTTCCCCCGACGGGGCTGTCAAATTTCAAGTTGGGAGCATTGAAGTATAAAACAACAGTAATTTCCCCAGCGCCCCTGTAGTCTTCATAAAACTTACTAAAAACTCTACACGGAATACCTCTTACTGTGTGCTCGCCATTATATGTAAAACCTTCAGTATTCCCAATGAAATACTGGACACTCTCAAACGGTTTGGTCAAGTAACTATCCGAGTAGCTGAGGCTTCTATTCAGCTCTCTGTCTCCGAAAACAGCGTAGGGACTTATGAGACATCTGTTCCCCTCAGTGTCGGGAATCTGAAAGTTTACACCGAGCTTATAACTATCGACATCCCTGTACTGGTCAGGCCGATTCTCCAACTCACTTTTCATTATGATCAGCTGTCTGTCGTTGTCCAAGATATACGTGACTGGTTTCTGAGGCACGTCGGTTGGCTCTGATGTGTATATGATAGACTCGGGAAGTTGGGGTACTGACGCGGATGGGTAGCCATCACACGTGTTGCCTATTGGAGGAGTTAAATCACCCCGGAAGTCATAGTCGTTATCATCTCGTGCATCAAAGCGTAAGAAATAGTTATTCTGTTGGGACCTCTCTCTTGTTTTTTTATTCCGTTTCCACAGCACCATTTTGACGGGAATATAGTCGTCGCCTACCGCGTTTCCCCACTTGTCGTTTGTCTGAGTGATGTAAAGATCCTCTTTGTAGTCAAAGTCTTTGTCTTGATAGCACGCTCGCCAATTGTGGAGGGTTTCTCCAGCAACCTCGACCGTGCCGACATACGACACTGACCTGGTTTTGGCGACTCTCCAGCTCATAAGGCCAAACGTTGGTTCACTGTTGTCAGCTCTGCAACCACCGCCGCCCAGATTAGACACGCCAGTTTTTGATTGCCGATTGTATATTTGGAAACGACTGTACGCAGAGCTGTCTGGTGAACTTAGGTAGACTGCTGAAATCTTGGCTTCACTGCTGTAATGCTCGTGGCCATGAGTAGCTTTCCCTGCCTTCACATCAACGCTGTAGATTTCTGCCGTGAAGGAGGACTTGACGATACTTCTTAATGTGACGGGCGCTGAGGCAGACCCTTCAGAGCAGAACGGTTGGGCCTGTACGTTAGAGCTGAGCCCTAGGAGGAACACGGCCAGTGTGTGGAGAGCGGCGAGGACCCCAACCTGACAGGTTGTCCCCTGCATGGTGGTTATCTCCCCTTGAACAAACCGGCTCTACGGAGAGAGACGAGGAGGCAGTGTTGGCAAGGCAGACTCAGTCGCCGGATAGATCGACTTATGTTACCAAAAGGAACCTAAAAAAAAAAAAAAAACAAAAAAAAAACAGAGGGAGGTAAAGTTAGACCCTCATACATTTTTTTCTATAATTAGAGACTTTGATCTCTGTCTGGTGTCGGTAGCTAACGGAAGTAACAATAGTTAAGATGGGATCACGAAGTATGTGAAATATATATATATATATATATATATATATATATATATATATATACACTTAGTGGTTTTTTGATCGGACAAAGTGAGTTAAAAAAATTTTTAAAGAAAAATTATCAACACTATCTTATTTCGAAATTAACTTTTGCTAACGATTTAACCTTAGGGAAAACTTTTATTCTCTTTCGACTGGAACGAATAACAAAAAATCTATTTGATACCCATCACTAATTAGGTTTCAATAATTCATTGCTAAGGCAGCATCTAAATAACCGTCTATCTGTACTGACGATTTAAGGCACAACGAAACAGTTAGCGTATTAAGGAAAAGACGACTTCGATTTGTGCGTGCTGTTTTCTCTGCGTCTCTTTCACAAGATTTGTTGTTCTTTGAAAATAATTTACCCAATTAGTGTTTAAAAAAAAACTCCTTTACTTTGATTAACTAAACTAAGTGAATATGGAGGATGTGCTTTGTAAAATAGGAGCAGAAATTTCTGAAGTAAAATTAAAATAAAAGATTTAATTTCTTTTAATTGCACAGATACTGTTTCTGTGTCTGAGTTATATTTAGTATGATAGATGTATATCAAACAGGTATCAATCAGTAAAACTCTCTCCTGTATTATGTATTATGTATATGTATTATGTTTGGCTGTAGGCGTGTTGATCAAACAGTTAAGTCAAACACTATTTCAATCAGTAAAACTCTCTCCTGTATTATGTATTATATTTATTTCTTATGTTTTGCTGGAGGCGTGTTGTTCAAACAGTTAAGTCAAACACTATTTCAATCACTCAAATTGTCTCCTGTATAATGTCTTATGTTTAGTCTGAGGCTTGTAGATCAGACAGGTTAGTCAAACACTATTTTGAACAGCAAATCCACCAAACCATCAATCAGTCAAACAGTGTCCTGTACTATGTATCATGTTTAGATTGAGGCGCGTGGGTCAAACAGGTTAGTCAAACACTATTTTGAACAGCAATTCCACCAAACTATCACATTTTTCAAAAGGATCAGTGGATCGATAATTCAATCAACCTATTACTTAGCAAATCAATTAGACCCCCCAACCCCACCCAAAAAAAACAACAAAACAAAACAAACAAATGAGTTAGTGAAAGAATAAGTTAGTCCATAAGTCTATCAAACAATCAATATATTATTCTATTATTCACCTAATCAACCAATCAATATATTACTCTATTATTCAACTAATCAATCAATCAATACATTATTCTATTATTCACCTAATCAACCAATCAATCCATAACGTAAGGCATGAACCGATCACTTAGGCTCTCAATTGTGCAAAATGTCAGTCAGCTCATTTATCAATCCGTAAATCAATCAATTAATTATAAAATCCATCAGACAATCAATCAATCAATCAATTAACCAGCTGATTAATCAGAGTCAGATGAAATATTGAAGTGATGATTGAGTAATTCCTAACGCGATGTTAGAAAAAAATAAATACAACTTTCCCCTCGTTTCCACGCGATCTGAAACTACAACTTTCCCCTCGTTTCAATTCCACGCGATCTGAAACTACAACTTTCCTCTCGTTTCAATTCCACGCGATCTGAAACTACAACTTTCCTCTCGTTTTTACGCGATCTAAAACTACAACTTTCCCCTCGTTTTTGCGTGATGTGAAACTACAACTTTCCTCTCGTTTTTACGCGATCTAAAACTACAACTTTCCCCTCGTTTTTGCGTGATGTGAAACTACAACTTTCCCCTCATTTCCACGCGATCTGAAACTACAACTTTCCACTCGTTTTTACGCGATCTAAAACTACAACTTTCCCCTCATTTCCACGCGATCTGAAACTACAACTTTCCCCTCATTTCCACGCGATCTGAAACTACAACTTTCCACTCGTTTCCACGCGATCTGAAACTACAACTTTCCCCTCGTTTCCACGCGATCTGAAACTACAACTTTCCACTCGCTTTTACGCGATCTGAAACTACAACTTTCCCCATCATTTATATCGCGGTCTGCAAGAGCGCCTCTTTTTCTGACAAAAAAAAAAAAAAAAAAAAAATAACAAACCAAAGCAAAATAAACAACAAAAATAGCAGTATGAACATCAAGCAAACCGTATAAAACAATATGAAAAACAGCAAGCAGTAATGTCCACTCACCTTGCGCAGCTAGAGGAGTAGTAAAGAATACTGTTACATGGCCAGCTTCTCTCACTTGCAAGTCCACATCTTGACTGCTGATAAAAGACGCACCATACTATCTGGAGACGTCGCCAAGAGGGGCGTTACTCTAGCCGTACCGCCGCATCCTTCACTCTCTCTTTCTCTCTTATATTATCTTAAGGTCATTCCCTATCTCACAAACATTTATCGTTTAAGTTCTAAATGAAACGCATTGAAAAAACAAAATGGGCAAAGAGCAAAGGTATCCGGTTATCTAGTCCTGTTAATTAAAGATGATGCTGTAGCCATTGTGAACCACTGGTGGCAATTGTCAACATAGTTAACACACCTACGAAAACTAATACGGGCTGATAGCGTCTCAGTGAATATCTTGTTACTTAAAACAGCATTTGAAACAAGCAATTCTTTCAGAAGAAGCCAAAATTATCAACCTGAATTTTTTTCCGTGTACACGCGTTCCACTCTCTTTTTATGTATGAAATAAAAATATATTTGACTTAAAAAGATATTTTACTAACTAAACCGGCTGGTAGCATACATCGTCACCTTGCTACAAGATCCATATGACCGACGTTTTGAAAATTGTACAGGAGGGACACAAACCTGTCAGAATTTTTTTTTTTTAGGAGGTACACTTTCACTTTCACAGTCCACAAAGATACATATTTCTCACACTTTTTACTCAATTTATCTTCAACAGTCAATGATTTATTAACCAAATTGTCAATTACAGGAATAAGTAACCTCATATTTTCACGGTAAAGACTCCGGTAAGTGTCAGGTACAAGATTTCAGCATTTGATGTTTTCTTAGCAAGACTCTTGTACATGTCAGTTACAGGAATTTTCCACTCAAATCCAACTTCAAATAGAAGAATATCACTTCCTCTGTTAGTTTACAGGATTTTTGTATTGTGAATTTTAGTAACAAGGGCAGAGAAAAAATCGTTGGGATGAAGTGGATACAACAAAGTTGGCCACATAGAAAAAGAGCAAATATTGAGAAGTATGAAACAGATAGAGCAAAAACTAACCGATCGACGAGGAAATGTTAAATTTCGCGCTGTACTTGCAGTTGTGTCAATGAAATCTAATATGAACTTTGTAATAGCATGTATCAACATAATGGAGCCATGCCTATATAAACAAAACTTTCGTCTAATTTTATCTGCAGTAATTTTATTGAAAGAAATGAGTTACCATTTATTAAAAACCAGTGACATCACTTGAGTTAAGTGACGCAAAAACTTGGACAAGCTCAAGACATTAAGCAATGGAGTACAAAATAAGCAAGCCAAAATCAAGGCCTGCTGATCAATAAAACTGCGCCATCGTATTAAAAAACCGATCACTATGAAGAAGGGAAATTATACTTCCCTCATCCCCACCAGCTCTCGTCATAAGAGTTGGTGTGTTTAATTCATTGTAACGATAAACTCACATAATTATCACAAAAAAAAAATGTTTTGTAAACATGAGAACAACTGTGTCCACGCGATCATAACATCAGCAGGCAAGTAAATATTTCTTAAACCCATGCATCGGCTTCATGCAATTAGAGTTACACGAATAAAAAAAACGGCGCGTTCTCAGTAAAAGAAATGACTAATACAAATATAATAAAGTTCAATATATTTGTAGTTGCCATTTCTTTCACTGAATACAGGCAAGCTCGGATTTAAAAAATATTTACTTGGCTGCGGATGTTATAGTCGCGTGGACAGTTGTTCTCATTTTGCGCATGTTCCTTTCCAGAAAGCCATACTCAATTCTTATCAAGGGCCACGAATGGACTTCTCGCAACATCATTGAATTCATTATATGACACCATGCTCTGACCAGAGGAATAGATGAATACGGGAAAGAACACTTTGTTCCCCAAATCCACTTATTGCTTGATACATCGAGTTCACACGATGCAGCCGGTCTGGTGCCACGTGCTGAGATAAGTTTTGGCAGAGAGGCAAGAGAAAATTTTGTCGCATCTTTTGAGAAAAGGCTTGATGACACTTCAATTTGATTTCCCTGAACAGCCGTTGCCTATTTTCTTACTTGGTGTTCCATTGCTTGCACTATTGACATGATTTTGGCCTACACATCATATTCTTTTTGCTTATTCTACGTTTCTTTAGTTGTTCATTCCATGCTCTTTTGAACAGTCTTTTCCTGCAAACCACTTGATGTTCTCTGCCGAGTAGGAAGATATATATGGAGATGATGGATCAGTGATACTTGTAGACAGAGTTGATAGATCAGTGATACTTATAGATAGAGTTGATAGATCAGTGATACTTATAGATAGAGTTGATGGATCATTGATACTTGTAGATGGAATTGATGGATCAGTCATACTTGTAGATGGAGTTGATGGATCAGTGATATTTATAGATGGAGTTGATGGATCAATCATACTTACAGATGGAGTTGATAGAGCAGACAAACTTGTAGATGGAGTTGATGGATCAGTTATATGCTGAAAGGCGAGTGACGGCGAGTGACGTCTCCACCAATCTACTGGCCTGCGAGTCCTTGGTGAGGCTGATACCGCCCTGACCTGGTCTCTGATAGGCGAGTGACGTCTCCACCAGTCTACTGGCCTGCGAGTCCTTGGTGAAGCTGATACCGCCCTGACCTGGTCTCTGATAGGCGAGTGACGTCTCCACCAGTCTACTGGCCTGCGAGTCCTTGGTGAAGCTGATACCGCCCTGACCTGGTCTCTGATAGGCGAGTGACGTCTCCACCAGTCTACTGGCCTGCGAGTCCTTGGTGAGGCTGATACCGCCCTGACCTGGTCTCTGATAGGCGAGTGATGTCTCCACCAATCTACTGGCCTGCGAGTCCTTGGTGAGGCTGATACCGCCCTGACCTGGTCTCTGGTAGGCGAGTGACGTCTCCACCAGTCTACTGGCCTGCGAGTCCTTGGTGAAGCTGATACCGCCCTGACCTGGTCTCTGGTAGGCGAGTGACGTCTCCACCAATCTACTGGCCTGTGAGTCCTTGGTGAGGCTGATACCGCCCTGACCTGGTCTCTGGTAGGCGAGTGACGTCTCCACCAATCTACTGGCCTGTGAGTCCTTGGTGAGGCTGATACCGCCCTGACCTGGTCTCTGGTAGGCGAGTGACGTCTCCACCAATCTACTGGCCTGCGAGTCCTTGGTGAGGCTGATACTGCGCTGACCTGGTCTCTGACAGGCGAGTGACGTCTCCACCAATCTACTGGCCTGCGAGACCTTGGTGAGGCTGATACCGGCCTGACCTGGTCTCTGATAGGCGAGTGACGTCTCCAACCGTAACAGCCGAATCTTCCTGAGACCATTATCTGACTCTGAGAGACACGCTTAGTCCCAGAATGATATGGACACAATCTTTACCATCAGCAAAAATAGGTTAAGGAGATGTACGTAGGGGCACCTCAGCTTTCCGAGGCGAAATTTGAAGGTGGAAGTGGCGATAGCATAGAGATATTTCATGGTGTGGGAAAGTAATCAACAGTTGTCTAAGATCTTAGATGTATTACTATCCATTTTCGGGTTTTTTTTAAATAAAATTTAAAAAACCTAAAGATTTTAGCTTGATTTGGTGTTTTTTTTTAATCGTAAATATGTTTAAAACAAGCCAGAAAGTTCAACTATGTCTATGCTTGATTTCACATTGATGATCAGAATTTAACTTCGTTAATCTGTCTGTGTAAGCAGATACAGCCTCCTTTGTTACGTAGGCTTTGCAGTTTTCAAGATCACTGTCTCTTATGATTTTGCAAATTGCTCTGTAACAAACTTCGATTTTGTTGCATTAGTAAAATAGGCGACGTTTTGCACTTGGAAAGAAAAACAATAGCAGAAATGGTTAAAAATTCACACGAATAGCTTGTGCGAATTTTTCTTCTCGCAATCGAAATTCGGTTGGCCTTTAGCAACATTATTTAGTGCCAAAATAATTATGCTATTTTGCTTGTTATTGTAATATGCTCTTCGTTTGCTATGACAAAACGTTTAAATGATCGTAAAGTAATAAAATGTATTTGGCTCATTAACAAATAGAATGTCTTTGAAGAAATTAAGATGAAAACCATTTTTTTTTAATATTCTTCAACGATCTTAACAATGAGTCTCAGATTGGCCTGTATCATGTATTATCTCTCCTCTCCCTTCGTACTACTCTTTGAAGGCCCTGTTTTGACAACGCTTATTGTGGACTCCCATACTCCATTGGTAAGCTTGATTCACTATAGTCAAAAGAAGCACGATTGTTATCGCCTCACAGTGAACAGTCTATTTGAACCAATTGATAATATACAATACATGTTTGAAGTATGCAGACCAAAGATGTCTTACCCGGCTTTTTTTTTTTTTTTTTTTGACAAGAACTAAATGATGAAACTATAAAACCGTTTATTCCATTTTGGTGCAAGAATCAGAGTGTGTGTGTGAGAGAGAGAGAAGAAGAAGAAGAAGAAGAAGAAGAAGAAGAAGAAGAAGAGAGAGAGAGAGAGAGAGAGAGAGAGAGAGAGAGAGAGAGAGAGAGAGAGAGAGAGAGAGAGAGAGAGAGAGAGAGAGAGATTGATTTCATCACAGCCTATTGTAAATCAACAAAAAAAAAATCTAGATGATTTGAACCAGCTACGATTACTTTTATCGGACCCTGAATATTGGCGGACTGTGACTGAATTTATTACAGCGATTGCCGAGGTGGCCTGTACTGACAACATGGATGTGTAAAGCAAAACTAATCGGTCAACTAAGTTGATCATGAAATTCTGATATTAAAAATATTCTTGATGTAGATGTGCGTGTTAATATAATTATGATGATGTTGTTGAGTTTGCCGAGATGGATTGGAATGGAGGAAAGGGGGGGGGGGGGGGTACCGGCAACTTCTAGAATTACCATCTAAAGTATGCACGTAACCGTTTCTTTTTTTTTGATTAAGCCTGTCCAAAACATAATAATATCAGAACTGTTTGCAATATCAAACTTCGGTCTCTACCAGGCAGGGCAGAATTTAAAAGACGAAGCCCTGAACTTTTTTTTTTGACCAACCCGCTAGTAAGGTTCTTGCGGATATCAGGGCGCATGCTCTAGCCCCACAGCCACTGCCGCTCCTACCTACATCGCAACGTTCATTATTTCATAGAAAACACGTATGGAATAAAACGAATATTCGTAGACTTCACTTATCACCAACGCTTCAATGGTTTCTGGCACTTCATAATACAGAAATTTAATTTATTTATACTTAAAAATTAAAAAAAAATGGTTGCTCTGTTATACCTATTTCAAAAAATAAAACTCCTGCAACTGTTCGATTTTTCACATAGTTTTTTTTTTTCGCTTTATATATAAATGAGAACAGTTAGCAAATTTTTTTGCAAAATCTAAATCTACTTATAGATCCTTTTAAAAAATTCTGCATCATCTAGCATTCAGCAAATTGGCAGCTATGAATGCCAGCAAGGCAGGACACTTTTAGGGACTTTTTTGCAGAAATTTAAAAGGGTTCTAATAAGCGTTCATTAAATTAATTGGGCAAATTATAGAATTAGCTCATTTCCAGTATTAGCCTAAACATTGACCGTAGACATAAATCTAGACAGCAAATTTCTTTTACATTTCTTCTATGTTTCCAAAAATTACTAAAATTTGATATATTTTGTGTGTCTCTACCTAGCTCTTTCTTTCTAAATATCTGTCTGCCAATGTCAGGTAAGAAGCTGTTTCGTCCTTTTTAGACATTTTTTTTTGTATCATTATTTTGATGTTTGTTCGTCGGAGCACACCTCTATCAGACTATACATTTGTTTGTGTGTTTGTCTGTGTATTCATCCCCCTCTCTCTGCCTCTGTCTCTGTTTTCCTCTCTCACTCTCTCTCTCACTCACTCTCTCCTCGTCTTCTTCGGTCTCTCTCTCTCTCTCTCTCTCTCTCTCTCTCTCCCACCCCTCTTCTTTTTCGCTCTCTCTCTCGCTCTCTCTCTCTCTCTCTCTCTCTTTCTCTCTCTCTCACCCCTCGTCTTTTTCGGTCTCTCTCTCTCTCTCTCTCTCTCTCTCTCTCTCTCTCTCTCTCTCTCTCTCTCTCTCACCCCTCGTCTTTTTCGGTCTCTCTCTCTCTCTCTCTCTCTCTCTCTCTCTCTATTTCTCTCTCTCACCCCTCGTCTTTTTCGGTCTCTCTCTCTCTCTCTCTCTCTCTCTCTCTCTCTCTCTCTCTCTCTCCCTCTCTTTCTCTCTCTCTCTCCCTCTCTCTCTCTGCCTAAGATTCCTTTCTCTAATTTTCTAGATGAGAAATAGTAATTTATTCTATGATACAATTTCTTTTCAATCCATTGCTATAACAAAGATTAAAACAACAAAAAATACATTCATTCAACGTGTCAGTTTTGGTACATAGTTTCGCTGCTGCGGAACCTGAAGCAAACTGAGCTGACACACGGCTGCTTGTAGTGAGTATAGCTCAAGGATTGACGTAAAAAGTCGCCGGCACAATCAGAACACATTCTCCGTTATTTGCACGATTTAAAATTTTCTTCGCCCTCTTCTCCATTTTGGATTGGCAAGGAAAACGCAGACGGAGGCGGCTCTTGTTAAAGATGAATTAAAACTAACATTCTAGGGCCTGAAAGATTTCTGGTGTTCAAAAATATTTTCAGAACTCTTATAAGTATCTAATTAAGTAGATCTATGATATGGATGTACAAAGCACAACTTGATTTACTCTAGATTTAACTTTTTTTTTGCCATTTTTGTCAAGTGCAAAACAAATTTGTTGATCAAGCATGTCGTTTGAGGAATCTCAGGTGAGATACATTCCATATACAGTAAAAGACAAGATATCTATCTGGTGCTCACATGTACTGGGTTATGTTCTATTTCTTTGAAGACTTCAGCATGTTTTATTTGGTTTACATTTGGTTTACATTTAACGTTATTGCAAAGGCTGTCAATCATTTTATTCTCCGATCTCTCGAGGGTAAATGTAAGATCAAAAGTAAGGCAGCGGCCATATGTCAACATTGGTATGCCAATTAAAGACATCGCACACCTTTATTCATTGCAATGAGACCCTAAGACCTAAGCTCTTCTAATAAAACTCTGCTGTGCAATGTGTGAAAGGGCTACTTGTGTACCTATTTACCAATAGAGCAACTAGATATCTTCTGACAGCCAAGGTATTTACTAATAAACGCTAGTGGGTTCTAGTGGCTACACATTAGAGAAACCACCCAAACTCCTCAACTCCCTATTAGACGTACAGGTACTTAAAGAGTTCAATTCTTACTTTTTTTTTTATATAATTTGTATCGATATCTATAACGCATGAATATATAGGTATATTTGAAAATATCAGCCCAACTCACGTCAAGCTTCACAATAGAATGTTTCTTGACCAATTCGAAACTTGTAGTTAAATAGGATTTTAGAGCGACACAAAAATGCTTTAAATCTTGAAAAGTATTTATTTGTGACGAATGAAACCTTCATCAAATTCATGAATGAAAAATAGAATTTTAAAGCTTAAAGTGAGCTGTGCTCATAACTACAATAATATCAATGTATAATAGATATGTGTGTGTGTGTGTGTGTGTGTATATATACTATTTTCTTTTCTTTTTGATGCTCAAAGAAAGTGCGGTAGGACTTGCTGCTGCTGCTACTACTACTGCTACTACTACTACTACTACTACTACTACTACTACTACTACTACTACTACTACTACTACTACTACTACTACTACCACTACTACAGTAACTGTACCTGTGCTACTACTACTACTACTACTACTACTACTACTACTACTACTACTACTACTACTACTACTATACTGTTGCTGCTGCGGCTGCTGCTACCATTATTATTATTATTATTATTATTATTATTATTATTATTATTATTATTATTATTATTATTATTATTATTATTATTATTATTATTATTATTATATTAATTATAAAAATCATCATCATAGTTGTTGTTTTTGTTGTTGTTATTATTATTACTAAATTACTTTCATTATTATTTATTTTTTGTTTTATTAGTAGTAGTTTTGACCTATAACTATCTTTATCAGTATCATCACCACCACTACTATAATATTACAACCACTACTGCTACTACTACTACTACTACTACTACTACTGCTGCTGCTGCTGCTGCTGCTACTACTACTACTGCTGCTGCTGCTGCTGCTGCTGCTGATGCTGCTGCTACTACTACTACAACAATACTTATTTCTCGCCCACTCACCTTCAACGTTCAATTCTCGCATCGTGATGTTTTTGAAAACATGTCTGCAGCACGCAATTTTAATATTTTAGAAAATGTTCTCATCTAGTGGTATTACCTATTTGGCATACTGTACTTTTATAACAGCCTGAGATAGGACTGTGGAGAAGATTAGCTATCTAAAACTTGCAATCTTTATTTGACGATGTAATTCTGCACCTTCTATGATGTTTCTATATTCTCAGATTCCAGGCTAACATGCATGGAGAGCTGTGTCATATCGTGTGCATAGAATGAAATGGACGAACCTGTGAATGTTTCCCTGGATGACTTAAAGAGACTGCCCAGAGCGTTAACCCTGCAGCTGTATTAACAAAGCTAAGTTGATTCCATATTTCTCATTTGTGTTAAGAAAACGCAGTATTGAATCAAGTTTGTTTTTTAATAGTTTTATTTTATGTTTCAACTGAATTATCGTGAGTCACGAGTTAGCATAACTTGCAATCATTCAAGTTATTCTCTCCCTCAGTAATTCTATCGTGCAAATTCACAGCAACCTTTGCTGACAAAAAGATGACCTGGGAACAAGGATAATAGGTTTGCTTTGTTATGAGAAATTATTTTCAACCGTGATCTAGAAGAAAACAGGATTGATATAAAAATTAGTAAAATATAAGTGGTACACTAAACCTGGTGAAAATTTACTCAATAAACTGTTTTTCGAGAAGGCTGTTTGAATATTGAAACCTCCATATAATGGTGCATTTCTTTTCTTCAGTAAGCTTGGCCTTGACCATCCATGCCTACCTCCTAACATTAACCGCCACCTACCACTTCAAGGCATGGCCATGTTTGAACTGTCAAAACAGTTCCAGCATGTATTGCTTTACAGTTACTCTCTTCTGCTTTCTTCATTCCTATGACTTCGACACCATTCTTCAACTTTTTTTGTGTTATTCTTTAGCATTCAGCTCGTCTCTCCCTTATTCCTTCTTATTACTACCTCCTCAATTCCTCTTTATTCCTTTCAATTCTATTGGCTTAAAGCCTTGCCTTTTCCTATCTGTTAATTTTCAACTTTGTTTCTTTCGCTTCTATTTTCAATTAGTTCTGCTTCTTTCACTTCAATTTTCAATTTTTGCTTGACCCCTAATTTCTTTGTGATCAGCCGCTTTCTCCTATCTTGTCTTTCTTTTCCTGTGTATCTTTCCTGTGACTTTCACCCCTTCTCATATTTTCTCCTATTCAGTCTTTTTTCTGTCTATCCCTCTAGTAACTTTCAGCTCGCTTCTTCATATTTCCTCATATCAGACGCACCAAATCGTCGGGGCAGCAGAGGGTCACACTGACAGAACGGAGGTGTGACGTTCTCGTCTGGACCTGACCTGTCTGGTGTCTGGAGCGTAACAGTCTCTGTGACTGTAGAGGTTACAATGACATTGCACCAAGTCATTGCCTCTAGGTTTATGAATAGGTAGAGGTTGCATTGACATAGCACTAAGTCAATGCCTCTGGGTTTCTGAAATATCACAGGTTGCAATGACATTGCATTTGTTCATTGTCACTGAGATTGCTAAAAAGCAGAGGTTTCAATGGCATTGCACTATGCCATTGCCTCTGGCTCTGCAAACAGGCGGAGGTTGCAATGATATTGCATTTAGTCATTGCCTCTGAGTTTGCAGCTGAACGCACAAGTTGCGGCCCTGAAAGGCATGTAGCCTCAAGAGCGTGCAGAATCAGAAACGAAAAAAAAAAAAAAAACTCTATGGCTCCCACCTCTTTTCTGGATAGCACAAAACTGCTGATCATGAAGAAAAGTGGGGACTGGCATAAATTGAAAATTCAAGCGAAAAAAGTAGAATTAATTGAAAATAGAAGCCAAAAGAGTTCAGTTCAAAAGTAAGAGATAGTAAAAGGCAACATTTTAAGCCAATAGAATTGAAAGGGATAAAGAGGAATTGAGGAGGTAGTTAGAAAGAATGAGGAAGAGACGAGCTGAATGCTAAAGAATAACACAAAAAAGTTAAGAATGGTACCGAAGTTGTAGGAAAGAAGAAAGCGGAAGAGAGTAAGTGTAAAGCAGTACATGTTGGAGCAGTTTTGACAACTTGAACATCGCGATGCCTTGGAGTGGTAGGTGGTGGTAATGACTGGGAGTCTGGTGTGGATGTTGAGACTAAGCTTCCTGGAAAAAGATAGGTACCATTGTGTGGAGGAGATTCAATATTCAAACAGCCTGGTAACATTTTTCATAAGGTTTAGAGCAACACACATGATATTTTATCCATTTTTAAGTCAATCCCATCTTCTTCTAGATCACGGTTGAAAATAATTTTTCACACCAAATCAAACCAATAATCCTTGAATGCGGATCATCTTATTTTTGTTAGCAAAGGTTGCTGTAAATTTATATGGTAAAATGTAAAATGTAATCTTTAAAGAATCACTAAACGAATATGAGCATAAAAAAAAAACAAACTAAAACATGTTTGTCAGTTTAAGTTTCAAACAGTTTCCAAGCAAAGAATAAAATATGAACAGCATCGTCAAAAACAACAAGATTATCAGATTGATGTAAATAAAAAACTTTGATAAAGATAACAACAAAAAAAAACTAGAAAGGCTAGTAGAGGAGAGTATGTGGTCATTCAAAGCATATTAAAAAATGGGAAAACTGTAGCGTGAAACTATCTTTAGTCAAAGAATTTAAAGAATCTGTCCAGGGCATCGGTATATTATCTACCATGTGCAAGATCAGGAATAACAAAAATTATCAAATAAACAGGTTTGCAAAAAAAAAAAAATTGACAACACACAATCATGTTCTGGTTTATAGAACGATAGAGAGGAAACGGTGCTGAAACGAGATTGGAGAAACCTATCGCTAGAATTGCTACGGGAGAGAATAAGTGGTTAATAGATCTTTGAATCGTGATATATTGTAACTGATTTAAATTTATCGTCGAGCAATATTAAAAGAAACAAAAACAAATGGATTCATATCGGCCATCCTATAAATTGGTCATGTAACCGTATGAGGTCCCCACACATTTGTCAATATTTGACATTAAGCAAAGCTAGAAAGCTTGGTGAAATGAAAAAAAAAAAACAATCAGCAACAAATCTGAATCCTTTGAACTGATCAACAACCAATTCTTGCCGCCTCACTAATTTCAAAGAACCAAAGTACCAAATTCAATAAACATATTCCAACATCTCTATAGGCGATTCGTTTTAAGAATTGGTGAAGTTCTTGCCCTAAATCTCGAAGTCCCAAGGTCGTCACCCGAGGAGGTTTGGCCTTATTAAAAAAAAAACGGCTAATCTGTTAATTTACAGGTCCTGGTTGCCTTATGGTTGCCTGAGCAAGGGCTGATCACTAGATTGATTGTTTTAAACATCTTTACATGGCTTTGTAAATTGAAAAACAATCATGGAGTTAGCAGAAAGGCGATGGAAGTTTTCTATTGTAAAATAATGGGAGGCGTTTCTATCACATTCATGTTGTCTCATAAAGTGACATTCGAGGTAAAAATCTTCCATTTCATTGAGTCAAGATCAAGTAAAAATTCTCTTAGTAGGTTTCAACATTCTCACAGTGGACCAAGAGTTGTGGTCAGTGTGGCTGGTCTGCCCCGCTCCTCGGACAGCTGAAGAATCCAGGAACAACGTGTAAGATCACTCTGTGGTTCTTTCAAAATTAGCTTATGGAGTTAGTGTTTAAAAGGTAAAAATTGAAACATTATATGGTTTAATCTTGGTTCAATGGCACAACTTTTTTTTTAGAAGATAAATGTAAAAAGCACACGTTAAGTATGGACTTAGTCTTAACGATGTGTATATTAGATTTAAGAAGATCAAAGTGAACTCCTCACCATATGGGACGCAAGTCAAGAGATTACATCATTATATGCGAATATCGCTTATAAGTTATCAATTGCGACTATTCCACCAGAGTATAGATGCTAAGGGCATAGAGCATTCACTCTGATTTCTGCATTATCATCTTCACAGGTTCCAGTCGCACAACAAGGTATCAGTTCCCACCATGCCCGACGAGGGCTTAGTTTTGATTTAGTAAAAAGCCAAAGATCACCTTTTTTACAAACTGGTTTCATGAATCCAGCAATCATCTTATTCTTCTTTAGTGAAAACATTACAATTTTCATATAAACAGTTCGTTATTTTCTCTTCTTTTTTATAGCAATCCTCCTAGCATAATCATTTCTCTCTCCATCTACCTCTCTCTCACACACTAGTTTTCACTTTGACTTTCTACTTTTTTAAAATATTATTACGTTCCTTTATCAGATCTTGGATGTCGCTGTTGCAAAATTTGCAAAAGCCCTAGCCTCTCTGAGTGAGCCATGAAAAGAAATGTAAGGTGTCTAAAGTTCGACTTGTGGACAGAATATGTTGTTGAAGCTGCCCAAGGGCTCGTGGACAGAGTATGTTGTTGAAGCTGCCCAAGGGCTCATGGTGGGATTTGGGAGATGTTTATCGGAGAAGGCTCCCTACATCTAGATAGTAAAGTTCATGGCAGTTTTGAACATTTATTTAAGCAACAAGATTTTTAAAATTCTTAACCTCAGTATAATTTTACAGGCCGTTCATAGACATTTAGGTAAATGACAAAAGAATATAAGGTGTCTAAAGTTCGAGTTGTGGACAGATGTTGTTGAAGCTGCCCCATGACTCACGGTGGGGGGTTGGGGATGTTTATCGGAGAAGTTTCCCTACATCAGATAATAACGTTTGACAGTTTTGAACATTTATTTAAGGAACAAAATTTTTAAAACTCTTAACCTTAGTATAATTTTACAGGCCGTTCATAGACATTTAAGTAAATGACTTCATAAGATGCCTTAGAACGGCTAAAAAAATTTTCAACGCTTGCTTTCTATGTATCTCTGTCACACAGCTGTTGAATAATTTATGCTATTCACACTCTGAGCAAATTAAACAATGATCATTTTATTTATTGCTTTCTTGTCAGTTTAATTTGTAGTCTCTCCTGATTCCCTTTCCCTCCTCCCAGCTGGATACTGAAGTTGACGTCGGAGAAGAGATATGTACTGACCCATCCAGAAGAGATTATTCAAGTTCACAGCATTTGGTATAACTTCTGGAACCAATCCACAAAGTGGTCCAAGATGAGACAGTTTCAAGAGAAAACTATGGTTTGGTCAGATAGCCGAGTTATTATAAATAAAATTAGTTAATTTAGAAAGCCATACGTTGGTCTCGCCAACAGGAAATTTTGCAGAATAAAAATTTTACAGTTTCGGTTGCAGACCAGGTTTTTGTTAATCTGAGAATCAGGACAATATAAAGTCGATAAAATAACAATGGTAATTAATACCTTCATTGCCAAATTTTACAAGTTTAATCAAAAACATTTTTTTTGGTTTCAAAATCAACAGTTAGATTTTAACTTTTAAATGTAAAAAATGTATGCACTTTAGTGTATGTTAATTTCCTCCCTTCATTTTAGATTTGAGGGTCTGTTTTATTTTCTTCACCAGGAATTAATCTTGGGCATGTCTAGAGAGCACTAAGTTTGTAATCTGGACCATCATAGTATTTCAACAGCAGCTAAATCAGAGAATGACCAAAGATCAAAGATATCACCTGAGAGAATGGCCACAGTGTGTTTCTTGATAGATCTCTGGCAAAAGTTAGTTTACATGTTTACTTTCTCTCTCCGCCTCTCTTTGTATTTTAAGATGAGATAGGATAAGATAAACTTTATTTTCTTCTATTTAGGGGAATTCTTTTTCACATGTGTGTGCAGATTGAAATAAAATTGCATGCATAAAAATCATACACTATTTTAGACTCGTTACATTATATTCGAGCTTCACATCTTAAAAGAATATCGAATAAGAAGAAAGAGCATGCACATAATTATATTTCATAAAGTTTTTGGTCATTCAATGAAACTAGCTAGACCCATCACTACATGAAAACCTGTTGTGACTGCGCATGGAGTTTGATTTATATAGCTTAATACTGTGTGGGATAAATGAGTTTCAATGTCTGTTATTTTTAGTGGATATGGACAAAAAACATTTACTTCTAGATAATTTAATGAAGAAAGTTTTCAAGGGTTGGCCTGTATCCTCAATTATTTTATTTATCTTCCGCAGTGACAACTCTCAGAAAATAAATATCACCGAATGAATCATGTCTAGTAAATTTACTGGCTCTGTTTATCATCCTTCCAAAGGTCTTTTTATCTTGTACTCCAAAATTCTCGCCTCATTCTGGTACACAAAAAGACAATACACTCAGAACAATTGATTCATAAAAAAAAGAGTATTAAGTGTTTTGTCAACAGGTAGTTTTGTGAGTCTTTTAAGAAAATACATCCTCTTGTTCATTTTTGCTTTTGTTATTTTTACATGGTCTGACCAGTGCAACCTGTCGTCAATAGTTACTCCTAAATATTTTCAAGTTGACATCTGTGTACTACTTCACCTTTGATGTGTAAGGGCAGTTTATACTTTTTGTTTTTCCTAAAATCAATGCATAATTCTTTTGTCTTGTCTACATTCAAACATAAAGAGTTGTCAATTCCTGTCTTTCTTCCTATTTAACTATTTTCTATTTTCTTAAACTATCATTATTTCTGTCTTATTCTCGCTCTCCTTGCAATTCTCCTCCTTCTCTCTTTCCCGCCCAAAAGAATCCTAATCTTTCCTCCTTAGTGTCCTCTCCCACTCTTTCACCCCACATTCTCTTTCTCTCTCTCTGTATCTCTCTTTCTCTCTCTCTCTCTCTCTATCTCTCTCTATCTCTATCTCTCTCTCTTTCTCTCTCTGTCTCTCTTCTATTTTTTTTATTCTGCATTAAGTGTCCTGTGTCTGCTTTTCAGAATCAACATCAGTTTCACCCAACGCTATATCCATGGATTGCAAGTAAGCATCTCTCTCTCTCTCTCTCTCTCTCTCTCTCTCTCTCTCTCTCTCTCTCTCTCTCTCTCTCTCTCTCTCTCTCTCTCTCTCTCTCTCTCTCTCTCTCTCTCTCTCTCTCTCTCTCTCTCTCTCTCCCGCTCTCTCTCTCCCTCTCTCCCGCTCTCTCTCTCACTCACTCTCTCTCCCGCTCTCTCTCTCCCTCTCTCTCTCGCTATATGTATATATCTCTCTATCTCGTATTTTTTTATTCTGCAATATGTCTCTGTGTCTTCTTTTCAGAATCAACATTTCACGCGGCACAATGTCCATGGATTGCAAGTAAGCATATTGCTCAAACCCTTGCAGGGATCCATCTTCATAGTTCAAATTTAAACTAAAATCTGAGGGCTTAACTCCACACTGCATTAGGAAAGTTTTGAAAGAATTTGTGTTAAATTGCTAGATCTAAAGCATATATTGTATCACAAACTCAAAGTTAACATGTGCTTATTTTATCTCCGCCAGACATATAGATCTACCTCTGGAAAGACCCAGATTAAAGCAAGAGGGTGGAAATTGGTGTGAAAAGAATTAAACTTTGAGACCTAGAAGAATTAGCAACGTGCAAAAAGCCTACTCTTCCCTTTCATTTACTCTATCAAGCTCGAAAATTTAAAAACCTTAAGACATTATTACTTTTTTTCCTGTAAAGATGGTCCCGTCATCTCATGGGGAAAGCAATCAAGTGTAATCTGATTTATGTAAATTAAGAAAATAGTATTGTAACGATTGTAATGCTTCAAGTGCAAAACTATTTTTATTTGAAATTAAATGCAATATAAATAAAACTACTTTAGTTTGCTTTTTTATACTGGACACGATAGTATATTTATAAAATGTAAAATATGGAATATCAGATAGTTTCCTCTAGTTTATTCAGAAATGTTATGATTTTTAGGTCCCCACATGAATCCTGAACCCAAACACAATTTACCGCTTTATGCAAATCGATATATTCATTAACTCTAGAATCAGTGGTAAAAACTGTTGAGGCAGTAACTTGCACTGAGTTTTGTATCGACTGGCAAAGTGGGTTCGAACTCTACAGTGTCCGATATATTTGTATCCTCCAGTCTTTCCATTCCTTTAAGTTTAAGGAGTAATGACCGTTGCATTGATGCAACACTCAAAGAAGCCAGAACTTATCGCAATTGTAGAACATTATGTATGATAAAGCGGTAGTTAAAGTTATTAGTTGATTAATCAATGAATATATATAGTTGTTTAATGAGAATTGCTTTAATTTTTGTCCCTCAGTTGATGCCGAGCAGATGTCAAGTTTTCACTGAATGATCCTGCACAACACTTACCACCAAGCTGCAAAATGGAATGATGTCTCAGTTATGATGGATCTTTCCATGTGGTCAGGCCGTGTTCAGAGGTGCATTCTTTGTAGTTTATATTCATGGAATTTGTAAATGATGAATAAATCAATCTGTTTGCTCTGATTTGCCGGACAGAGGCTTATCTGTTCTGCTTTATACCGCCCGATGGAGGCTTATCTGTTCTGCTTTATACTGCCCAATGGAGGCTTATCTGTTATGCTTTATACTGCCTGATGGAGGCTCGCATTGCAACTCCAGAAAAATGTAATTTTTTATCACTTTTTATTCCCAACTTAGTCAATTTTGTCAAGCTTGAGGGAGGTTAATCTGGTTAACTTTTTACTACCTGATGGAGACTCAATATTGCCTTTCTAGGAGAGGCTTATCTTAATGGAAACTTAATGTTGCCATCCAAAAGCTCTCCTTGTCCCACAGAGGCTCATCTGTTTAGCTTTGCCTGAAGAAGGATAAACTATGATTATATTGCGTGCCAGCGATAGCACAAACTCATGTAAATTCTCGAGGGAACTTAACTAGTCTTGAATGACATTGTGCCAAAAGCTTAGAATCATTGGAGTATATATACACTCTTGTTTCCTTGAGTTAATTCAGGGTTTGGAAAATGTAATTTTTATTTACGAACAAGGAATAGTCAGAATACGTTTTTAAGTATTTGGTAGCCTTGATAGCTGATTTTGCCCCATTTATTATTTAATATTTTTATCCTCCATGGGGAAAGTATGCACACAGCATGGCGGTAGAGGTGGGGAAAGAGATGGATAGAAACAAAAGCTGCTCAACATGAAACTCTCATAAACCTTTAGTTTTGTCTTTCACTTGCATCCACAAAGAACTTGCAGGATCTTAAGTATGAGATTAAGTCAGGCAACCAAGTTTCATCTAGTTTTTTTTGTCAACAGTATTCAGCCTGTAGAAGGCTAAACCTAAAACCTGTTATTTTCTTGAGGAATGATTCACCCCCTCTCAGAAGTTTTCTACCCAAACACATTCCACAATTTCCGTCTTTATGATTATTGGAGCTTTTGATTCACACTTGTTTCCTCATTGTTGTTCGTTCTATTGACAAAAAGCTGTGATACCGATTTTTTGCCTCTTTATAAAACTATTATAAGTGATTCTAGAAATGAACTCTCTTAATTAAAGAACACCTGTCTATTAGGGTTATAACGTCTGGTATAACATCGCCAGGGACATTTTCTTTAGTTGACCTCTACACCATCGTTGCATGAGTTTGGGTTTTACTGTTTCAGTTCTCCATGGCCCACAGGGGCTGCAATTTGATAATCAAAGAGGTCCGGAGATCATCTTGTTCACTTTTTGTACCTAAGACCTTTAATCGTGCTGTTACATCCAAAGAAACATTTTTTTTTGTTTTATTTTTTTCTTGTTTTTTTTCTTTTTACTTTTGGACCTCATGTATTCTTAATTAAGCACAGTGTACTTACGAGTTATCGTCACTTACCCGAAAGGAGCTGTCTTGAACGGCGTAGTATGAATTTACCATAAGTACTGCCTGTTATTAATCTACCGGCCGCCCAATGAGCTTCTGCTATGTGCATTGAATTCCTCAGTTATTACTATACAAAGTTTTTTGTCTTCCCCTCTTCTAATTGTCCCTCAGTGTACAGGAAAAGATTCTTCGTTTGCTATCTTTTCTCTGTTACTATCTCTTTCTCTCTATCTTCTATTGTCAGAGTTTGTCCGTGTGTTAGTCAGTATATCTATTTGCCTGTCCATCTCATTTCCTCCTTTTATTTATCTCTATGTGACTCATTCTTTTTCTATCACCGTATGTAGACTTTTCCCAAATGTAAAGTATCATTTCTTGTTTTTATTTCATTCACAGCATATGGTTTGTATGAACAGTATTGCAAAGGTTGTTTGGAACAAAGGAAAAGTATCGTAGATAATGAAACTATAAATGCTCATTCATAATGCGCTGATAGTGTGATACCAGTTGTAGTTTTGTGTTCTGATGAATCTTTATTTGGTAAGATTCTCTCCGGCGGCAATATCTTTTTAACTTTAGGAACACTTATTGGTCATAGAATCTGAAAGTGGTGTTATAGGTATTTGGACCGATTTATTTTTTGGGGGGCCTTCGCACAGTCATTGTGTGTATCATATTTTCTTCTAATTTTCAATGTTAATTATCTTTCTTTTCATTGAATGTGTTTTATGGTAAGTAAAGTTTGAATATTTTGACGAAAATCGATGGAGGATTTTCAATTTTTATGTTCGATCTAACAAGGTGTCTTCAAGTCGTTTTTTTTTTCTTTCAGCAGTATATCAGTATTTGGCGACTGATGTCATCAAGTCAACATGTCCTGGTTGTGGTGTTTCTTTTTTTTTTTAGCTTTATTCACAGCGAATCAAAATTTATTTTTCTTTCCCTTGGGATTTTTCCAGTTGAATTGTTAAAATTTCATTCTGTCACTTGTGCCTCCTGAGGACACCCTTTTTGCGAGCTTAGAACTTTTCAGTCTAAGTTGCTGATATCTGATCCTTCTTTAATGATCTAGTTTCTCCATAGAATAGTGTTTGGAAATGGACGCTGTGTAGGATACTTCTTACCCATTAATACTCAATGGCTGGGGGTTTTTTTTGTGTGTGAGTGTGTAAAAGGAGAGGTAAAGGGGGGGGGGGGGTTAAGCCTTTTTAGACAGAGGCTATTTCTTATACCTTCAATACCTTCACTACCTTCACGCCCAATATTTGAAACAATTATTGACTTCATTGACCTAGCTAGTCTATTGACACATTCATGCCTTTAAGGAGCCTAAAAATGTTAATACTCCACAAATTTACTTTGTGCGTCTGTCATAAGTTTCACCATTGTTTTGGCATTGGTCTTTTTAGTTTTTTCATTTTTTTTTTGCGCATGCTAACAGCATGTTACTCACCTGCATGATTCTAACCTGCACCTTAACTTGTGCTGATACAATAGTGAAACCTGGAAAGATGCGCCCACAAAAAAAAAATGACTTCAATCATGAGTTAAAGGAAACATGTTCTCCAGTTTTTCAAATGGTGTTTTGGTTGAACGTTGGGTGCACGAGTGGGTGGAAAAAGAAAGAGAGAAGAGAGAGAGAGAGAGAGACTTAAAATTTTTTCAAAAGTCAGTTTCACTAACTTTTCATCCTGCGAGACCTAAGTTGTTTGGGTGGAGCTAGTCACCCGAGTGTCGTGAGTTCCCACATGATTGTCTAAAATTCAATGTTTGCTTTCAACATGACGTCGCTACTCAGTCGGCAAGTAGAATGACTGTTTACATGTTCTTTTTTCTGATCAATATATTATCTACTTAGTTTTTCAGGGGCAGACCATTTGATTTGCGTAATTATGGAAGTTCATGGTTCAATTCCTGGCTGAGTCATCTGGTGGTCTTTACTTGACGGAAAGCCGCAGTCTCCTTGTAGGATTCTTCGAGGCACTCGAGAGTGCACACTAATCAAAGAATGCATTTACTTTGTTGCCAGTTAAGGGATGATTTTCTGAGTAAAACTCAAGTATAATGAAGGTGCTTTGATGAAAATTAAATGAACTGATGAATTTGACATGTTGAATCTTTTCAAAGAAAAGTCTTTCATTTTTGCTCATCTCACTTTTCGCCAGAAGTTTGAGTGACAGCTGCAGTAGTTTTGTGATAAGTTTACACATAATCCATCAAAGTCTTGCGTCAATGTTGTTGTGTTGCGCCTATAGTCATCAGTGGGGGGATTCCCCGCGTTTAATGCGCATTTCCTGTATATTGGAAAGATATGTCTATGATAATTTCGTGTTTAGGGCAATACAATAAACTATCACACTATGAGAATGATATACAAATCAACTTTGAATCATATCAGCACTATTGATAGTCCACACGCTTCCTATTTAGAACGTCTGTCACCGTTATGTTAGGTCACTTGTTACTTGAAAAAGAATTCCTTCTTTTTTTCTGGTGTCTCTAAATGCGTATTAAAATTTGTTTGGGAAATTTTCTGGGCCCATACTTTGGGCGGCGTTTTTACTTAAATATTACCAGTATTGTCAAGAATACTTAAAACATTCCTAAACTGCACAGATTTTTTACTGGAATTTAATTTATGTTGAACATTCTCCAAATGTCTGAATTGCTTTCCAAGAAATCAATTAATTTGAAGACCCGAATGTAAGTGTGACTGTTGAGAAAGGCTGTACATGTATTTCATGGCTGGTTGAAATAAAAAATATTCTCTTACAAAAATTAAAATCAATAATTTGAGCATCGGTTGAAATATTCTGCCATCGAATGACATTTTGACTTTCTTTCTTGTATGTGTGGATGTTTTTCAACATCGCAACTTATATTATAGATTTTACAAGTTACTCTTTTACACTTGGATTTATCCTTTTACTCTCGCTGTAAATCTGTTATCAACAATCATGTTGATTGAATATTCGGTGATACTGATACGCCGAAGATATTTTATAGAAGGAAAATATTGTATAACACTATTATCGCCAAGAAAAGAAATCTAAACCATTGCACCGGTTTCTGTGTTCGGCTCTGTAATGACTGACGGAGGCTTATCAATTCAGCTTTTCACTACCCCACAAGGGCTCAATTTTGTAATCCATGGGGATGCTAAACTCCTGAGTTCTGCACTGCCTGATGGCGGCTCAATTTATCTATCTAGGGGGAGTCTTTATATGTTCCACTCTGAACAGCTCGAAGGGGCTCAGTACCGGACTCTGTATTGTCATTACCTGAGTTTTAGGCCTCATCACTTCAGTCCCGCCGCCCTTGACGCAGGTGTAAGTTGGATTTAAAAGATGTGTTGTGGACGGGCTAAATCAAATGAGCAAATAAGCGACAAATCTGTTTCCATCCGCCAGCATTGAGGGGGTGTGAAACTACCATCCCATAGGGATATAATTAAAAAACATTCGATAGCAAAATTGAAGCCAGTTAATTGAGCATGGGTTAAAATATTTCTCCATTGAGATTGCAAAGAACATTATGGTCTTCTTTCTTTTGTGTGAGTGAATATATAATTTTATATATATGTACACATCTGTGTGTGTGTTTTTCAATATACCCCAACTTGTATTAGATTCTTCAAGTCATTCCTTTACATAAACATTAATCCTTTTCATATTTGCATAAAATGGTAATCAGCGGTCCTGACTATTGAATATCCATCTTTACAGACAGATTAAAGGAGAATATTGTACAATAGAGTGAAGGTTGCACGAAAGAGAGTTCTTAAACGTCACACCAGTATACACCCCAAAATAATTTAACACAGATTGATGCCTATTCGTTTTGTCTCTAAATTTCGGACTTCTTTTTTTATCTGTTACATTGATATTCTAGTTCCAAACCCAATCCGTGTAGTAAATAAAAGACAATTTCTGTTCTTGTTAAAAAGCAAACTAAGAAGGGTTGACGCTTTAACACAGTTATGGAATCTGATGGGTGGGGAATTTTTTTTCTCCGTTTGTTTCCAAGCTTTTGATTCAATATTTTTCAAGGCCATAATCAAACGATGAATGTTGCTGAACCTAATTTTTTAGATATGTAATATTGTGTTAATTATTAGTGTAGTCAGAGGCTTTCATTGGTTGTTACCTCGCGGGTTTGAGCCCCACACCGCCGGAGGATGGTTTTTGGGGTCTCATCTTTTTTCTGCGCTGCTTGGCTGGGGCTTTTCTTGATTTGCAAAAGATGGTTGCGTTTACCGTGGTTTGTATGGATTATATCAAATACTAATAAGCATTGAAATTTATTTCTAAAGCCATTGCTTTATGTTCCATGTCGATTTTTACATCTCGATTTAATTTTTGCTTTGTAAATTGTCACGATTGTTTCAGTATGCTTAAACAAGATGGCAAAAAGAAAAAAAACTAAAGTCAGTTAAAAAAGGGTTTTTCAAAACGTAAACCACCCCAGACACAGGTATGCAACATTCTTCTGGGTCTACATCTAATGTTTTGTTTATTTCAGCTGTTGTCTTTTATTGATACAATTTTTCTCAAAGCATCACTCTGATGAAAATATATCCCATTGTTATACACGTTCCTATTCAAACAATCTAAATGTTTGAGCTAAGGACTCAAATTGTTTAAATGTTAATGTATAGTCCTAATTATTGTTGTCATTAAAACTGCAAATGATAAAAATTCGGTGCTATAATCTGCTAAGTCCAATATCATTTTTGTTGTTTGGTTATTATTTACTTGCACCAATTACATTTTGTTTTTGAGCAGGTGACTCTGGTGTAAGAGAGTGTCCGCTTTGAATTCAAGGAAATCGTCTTTGCGAAAGGTGAGTTTGGGTTCTCTCCTTGCATAATGTACCACAACTAGTGGTGACTCCAAAAGACTCTGATTATCACCCGGTGGTGACAAGAATCAGATTTGTATTTGCTTTGTTCAAAACTAGTACAGGCAGGCACTAATTTACTCTGATGAAATATAGACACCTTCTTTGCAGCTTCGAGCACCACACCGTTCGTGAGTTAAGATCCTCATCTTTTCAGTTCCACCCTGCCTGACGGTGGCTTGTGTTTAACGTGCAAAACAATCTGAAATCATGGTGTTGTGGACGCGCTATATTGATCAACAACTAAACTAATTAAACTTGGTCTGAATTAGTCTGACGCCGCTATTTTGAACCTCAAAGATAAAGTTACAATCGATATACTAATTCCTACGACTCAAAAATAAACGAAATTATTCCATTTCTCTAGAGAGCTAAATCTACAAAATATTTAAATTAATAAAAAAAAAAAAGTAATATTTGTCTTTTTTAAAAATATTGTAGACTGAACTTTAAATTATTTCCTCCATTGATTAAATCTGCAAAAGATTTATGAATCATTATCAAAAGGATTATCCTGACAACTTGTCCTAAAATAATGTAACAAACCAAAGGGTATGGACAATGCCATGATATACATACACGTGATTTGGTTAAACAGATTGGCCAAGCATTTAAAATTAAACTGTCGCAGAGTATAAACAACACTTTGAGCAGCATGGTGCTGTGGTAAGAGTATAAAATTTGCACTCTAGCGGGTATACCTCAATTTCAACCTTAACTTTTATTGTAATGTCATGAGATCAATCCCCACATTGCACAAGACTTCTGTATCATGCAGATCTCTTGCATATTCTCTTTTTGGGCTAAAAGAAATCTAGGTATTCTACATTGAGGCTATTATAAGGCCTAGACATCTGAGGTTTGGAGGCAATATGCCCCAAGCGAGATAATTTTCAAAAATGCAAAATAGTGAAATAAAAATAAAAAAATGTCAGTTACAGGAGTCTTTTTAGAACAACAAATAGCAAATCATGCTTTGCGTATACATGTGTATATCTAACTAGAGAAAGAAAACATAAGATTCTGCTATTTCTGCACACAGGGTTTGTCTTTTAGAGTCACACCTTCTAGCCATAGAAATGACCCAGGTTACTCAAAGATAGATTATTGAAGCCTAACATTTGTTTGGATTTAGCCTCTCAGCGAGAACACAAATTTCTTCAATAAAACTACTGTCCTTCGCAAATAATTATCGTGTACGGGACAGGCCTAAGGAATGGCGAAAATAGCCAAGGAGAGTAAGAATGCCAAGCCACTCTTTACATTATTCCCTACTTGAACCATTTTAAGGCAAGAACAGGAGAATAACTAAAGATGGAAACTTTTAATTCTCAAAAAGAAATAAAGGAGAAGGAATTAAAAGAATGGTATGAGAAGCCAAATAAAAATAGCATATAGAGGAAGAAAGAAAAAAATATGACAGAAAAAAAAAAACAATTGTGAGAAAAAACTACAGAAGCAGGAGAAAGATAGACAGGCTAAAAGAAAAATAAAGGAAAAGATAGAGAAAGAGTTTTGGAATGTAAGAGAGGAAAAGGAAAAGAAACTAAAAAAAGGACGAAAAATGATAAGTTAAATGGTAGGGAAAAGGAAATGCAAAGACGAAAATAGATAGTCAAGACAATACAAAACTAAACAAGGCAAGTCTTGAACATGAATTATGTACAGCATTTAATTATTATGCTTTATCTTTTACACTAAATATTTCAGCATATAAATAAAAGACCCCAGTAGAGAGATTTTTAACATTTTCATCGCAGGAAATACATGTCCAGACACATTTTTCTCGTTAATTTTAAGTGTTTTATGCCTTATGTAAAAACCAGTGACATAATATAGCAAACTAAGATAAGTTAAAAGTATTTATATAAGAGGGGGAAAGATCATATACCAAAAATGAGGAGGCAGTGATTTGCGAGCAGCAGACCTAACTGAAAGTATTCTACAGAAACGTTTAGCCAAATTATTGTTAGAATCGATTTTACTTTTTTGAACTTCAATCTTCCTTTCTCTCCTCCTCCAATCATGATGTATTTTCATGTAAAATACCTTTGCTTTTTCAAAATAACTGGCTTAAAAATCTATCGATGTATTATATATAGCAAAAGAAAAAATGTGCAATAAGGGAATAAATGTTTAACTGGCATAAAGAAAGACAACTAAAGGAGGCCTCCAAACCACACGCTCTATTAATAAAATAAAGTTCATACTGCAGGAATAATGAAAACGTACAACAATTCATGGACCATGATACCATAGATAGAATAAAGCATATAAACATTCTAAATTTCTTTGCTATTTGCATGAATGAAATAAAGCATGACCCATTTTACAATAGCATTAAACATGGAAAGTTGTACACACCATGCTCCCATAGAACAAAGCGTAAAACATTTTATTCTCAATACTTGCAATAGAACAACAGGTCAAATGTCACATGTTCTTTGTTACAATACAACATCAAATGAAACATTGTATGAACCATGTTACAACACAAGAAATCATGGAACATCTTATGCAAGATGCTTCAATAGAACAATTCATTGGTGGAATATAGTGATATTATCATCAATATATAGCAAAGTAAAATGGAAGCCCACTAAGTGAAGACAAGGCCTGTTTACTCTGTTCTCTTCATATATCGTAAGCTACACCAAGAATCTCTCTCTCTCTATCTCACTTTACGTTCAAACCAGTTAAAACGCTGACTTTATTTAAAAAAAAAACATAACACATTTGTAAAATCTACCATAAAACAAAACTGAAATCATTCTTTTCAAACTTTTACCTTGGTCAATTTCTATTATGAAATGCTCAGACCAATTCTTCTGTTACTTTAAAAACATTCAACGTTAAAAAAAAAAAAAATTGTTTCACACAAGCACATTTAGCCCTTAGTTCCTTTTTCTCCTAAAATTGGAAACTGATCAATCTAAAAAATAAAAAAATATTTTGGAGATCATAGGAAGACCATCAGTTCTTCCTTATCAAACTAATGCCGCTTGTCTCTTAGCTGGGAATGTAGATAAAGGTGATAAAGTGAGTGCTGAATTGAACCATGCACGAAAATTACAACCAAGAGTAATGGCAGAAGATGTTTCAGTGTTACTTAAGGCAAATTTAAGTTTGGCAGTAACTCTTGACTGAGTTTGCAAGATGTCCGTTCATTTGGTTCAAACTCTGTTTCAGAAAAATGGCCAAGTTTTTTTTTTTAGTTGACTTTGCCATGACCTCTTCTACTCTCCCACCCCCTCCCAGAAAAAAAATTGTTTTGTGGCAATAGCAACAGATTCCCATTGTTTTGATGCTGATTTCAATATTTCGTGCCAAAAAATTAAAATTAAAAAAAATAGTGAATCTTTTATGGCCTTACCTGACAAACGCAAGCTTTCAGAAAATGATCCCATTCGATATATCTAGTTTTGCTATGTAACTGCTGATATTAAAACTGTTAAAAATGGAACAAATGTTAAGAGTACAAAACTTCTAGATTAAATTGTCCTACATGGTGCAAAAAAAAAATGTCAAACAAAAAAATTATATATAGTTCGTGAGGTTCATACTGTATTAAAAAATATTGCACTAATGACAGAAACTTCAATACAGGATTAATTATATAAAGCGAAACAAATGTTCCACCAGTCAAATTTGAATATAAGTTTGAAGTTTTTACATTCACAAGTAATCCTATGGAGCTCTTCAATATAAAAAATCACATGGCATTTTGCTCATTTTGTAAAGAAATAGATATCTTTATTATGTTTCTTAATTATGATGAAAACTTATGAAAATCTGGTTGTCAAATTTTGATTTGCACAGTGAGACTGACATTTTATATGGAGAAAGTCTGTGTCTTCAAAGAATGACATGATTCATAAGAATTGGAGCTTCTTTGGCTATTTTAAAATTTCTTTAAAATGAGATTTTTGTTCAGACCAGACACCCAAAATTTATATCATTGCCAACAATATCATTCCATGTGCAGTACTAGAAAATTCATTAATCCCTGAAAATTAATCAGCAATTTACGAGTTAGCTGATCCATCAGGACTTTTGTCATGGGCAAAGTCAAAGATGAATTAAACAGGACTTCATAATTTACTGTCATTCCTAGTTACACAATCTTATTGAAGTTTGATCAAGGAGCCAAGTCATTCCACACAAAAAAATGAATTTATAATACACAATATAGTTCTATGTTGCCAAATTTAAAACTGAAAAATGAGCTTCCTGCAGCCAAAGATAAATAAGATCCAGAATTATATTTGAATAATAAGCAGCTGTATCTGATATGTATATAAAGCTAATTTCAAACTATAAAAATGAATGTCTTATACAGAGCAAATTGTGAATACAAAGAAATAACTACACGAGCTTCTCTGCCTTAATCCTTTCACATGGGCCATTACTTTAGGACCCAAAAACCTAAGTACAAATTGTGAAAAGTTTGAGGTTATTTTATCACACTTATTAACCGTTTGATCAACTGTTATGGAATTCTTTTCCATTGGCCAATGCTGTCAACTGTTATAAAGTTCAGTCTAGAGAGAGGGTGTGGGTTTTGTTCTGGAATGTTTACATATACAATAGAATGTGCATGGCATTTGAATTTGAGGGGGAAAAAAAGGAAAGTAGATTATTGGTGGAACACAAATAGTTGTTTGCTATGGCTGAAGAAGTTCAGTTAATTACATATCTTTTCTAAATGTATCTTATATAATATACAAATGAACTTAACAGTACAGCCAACAAAGAAAAAACAAACTTTCATTCACATATTTAAGCACACATACAAACATATAATCATCACTTACTGAAGTAGTCAAAAGAGCTATCAAGGGGTGTAGTTATCTACTGAGATGAAGCAATACAGTTACAGGGCTGAGAAAAAAGCCAAACTTATTACCACTTATGTGACCAACTGCATGTGTGTATTACTATATAAATCTTTTTACAAAAGAAGAGAATTCTTTCATATTTTTTTTGCAGAACAAGATAAAATCACAACACAACTGTTTTAAAAAATCTTTGTATGATTGAGAGGAGCAATCAATTTTTTTGCTCAAAACATTTTTTGTCCCATTGAAATGATTTATCTTTCTTTGTTATCACGAGTATGCCCAAAATTATAAAAATCTTTGTAAAGCTCAATTGCCAAAACACCAAGAACCTGGTCAATGGCTCATTGGAAAAACTTCACACTTTGATTATAAATTTGAACCCTCCCTTAGATACAACTAGGACCCATCATGCCATAATTATGCATGCTAAACTTTTCAAAATGCAAAAAACAATCTTCCACACATGAATATATTCAGCACATTAACTTGACAAGTAACAGCCTAAGTAAACACAAATCTTTTGAAATTTCAAAATGATTCCTGGAAGTTTTTTAATTGGAATGTGTTTCATATCCCTCTAGAGATATGAATGGCTAAAAGAAGTCAAGTCTCAAAGGAGAATCAGATTTTCACCGTATCAATATTTACCTCTAAAACTGAAGGTGAAAGTCAAACCATGAGAAAAACCCTTTGTAGCACAGATCTCATGTATATTTGTCTTGGACTTTTATTCGCAACAAGCTTTATTCATCTTTAGCCTTTCACTATTGAGATATAAATGTGATAATAGTTACTATTTAAAATAAGGATATGTCTGAAAAATATAGTACTCTGACCCTTGGACTCCACTCAAACTCATTTGCACTTGCAAAGCTCAGGTCTGTTTATACAGCACTTAATGAAAGTTTTATCATGACATCATTGATTTATATGAAAAATTATCATGGCACAGAAAAGAGAAACAGATCATGAATGAGATTTGATAATTGAATCATTTACAACAAAATATTTGCCTTTTAAGCTTAGGCAAGAAGCTTACATTTAACTCCATTATCACTAGTTCCCATGGTAGACCTGTATCACAGCATGAACAAACTTGATTGCGCATGATATCCAAACACTATGGACCTTTGTTCATTATCAGCAAAAACGAAAAATCAAGTTCATGTTGGTTCGGATACTTCACTTTAGTCCCACACTGTACACCTCTGTTCACTATTAGAAAAAAAAATGGTCCTTGTAAAAACTCATCATTATAAATGACTAATTTCTTTTTTGGACCTTTTTTTTCTTTTGATGACTTAGATTGTGTTTGGACCTATCTGGGCAAAGCTGCATGAGGCTGGCACTATAGAGAAATCAGATCCAACAGAAAATCATTAAAGGGTTAAACAATGGCAATCTTAAGGGTAATGAAACTCGCATTCAGCTTGCCTTTATGTAGTTTCTAAGACATAATTATATCCTATACAAATTTACTTATACTGAAAATGGACAATTTCTGGACTCCTTTAAATAACAGAATATGTTTTGCTCAGAAAATAAACGTCATCTCAATGTTTCATGAAAAAAAGTCTAAAAAATGTCTCAATAAAATGTAAACAGACCAAATAATGACTATTTTAACCTAGTTTTGAATGAAAAAAAAAAACAGTTCAAGATAAAAAAAATCCTGAACTTTTGAAAGAGGCTGCTTTTGAAAGGATGGAAAATCAAGAACAGATGATATATGGCTTTATGATCCAGTATGAGACAATCAGCTTTTGTACGCTTTGATACATGTTTGTTAATATTACTATGCATTAGAACTCAGCTCTAGACTAACATGTCTGGATTTGATTAAAACACAGCAGAAGCCAACATGGCAAAGATTTGAGGCCAAGGAGAGCAAAGATAATTGTTCTACATGCTCTAAAAGCCGGCTATATCACTAAAGAACTGTTAAGCTCTAAAGAAAACACCCACCATGGATAGTATGGAAGTTTAATGTCAAATTTAGCAAGTTGAATTCTAGATAAAACATTAAATGAATACAGAGGAACTAAAAGTTCAATATCAATCTAAAAAAGACAGTTTAAAAAAAACACCAGGATTTAGAGAAAATCTAAATGACAATCAAAAGACAAAAATTATAGCAATTATAGCTGAAAAAACTCTTGACTAAGATTTGTGGAACATGTGCCAGCAACTGAACAATACTGTTATGCTCAGGCAGTGCTCACATTATGAAACTACCTCCACAATAGACCAAGTCAAGTGAGGTGATAGCCAAGCCCCACATTAACTTACACATGATGTTTCTAATGACCCTATTTCACATTCAACCTCAGACCTAGGTCACTTAGAAGTCCAAGTAACAAAATCACACTGGACTTACTCTTTTCTGTAGCAGCAGAAGCATGAAACATATCTTTTAGAGAAGTACATTTTGAAAAGAAGTGTTACACACTTGTGTGACAAATATATAGTTCTATACACATTATAGCTTTATAAGCGGCACTGGAATTGGAGATCATCTTTATGTACATTAAACCTTTTTTTTTAACATCCATCTTAAATAATAAAAAAGGAATAAAAATGCCATATCTTGGCACACAACTTATGCAACTTTTAATGAGTTTCATTTTCTGTCTTTCCATGAAGCAAACCAATCTCCAAAATTATTACAAACACATACATACACAACAGAGAAGCTTTGGAAATCATATTGTCATTTGATACACATTAAATATTGCAGCATTTTTTCCTGTTGTTTTTTTTTTACACATCTGTCAGTTCCTAAAAATAAAACAATGAAAAAGTTGAATATTGCTGGAATCAGATTGAGAGGCATACCACCCTCAGGCAAAGGTACTTGTTGGATCAATAATATATTTAGAGCATAACTGGCCACATTATCAATTAGATGAAAAAATAAATAGTTCTGAACCCACTTTTGCTTCTTACAGGAAGAGAGTTGGGGAGAGGTAGAAAGATAGCACTGAGAGAGAAAAAAAGAAAAAGAGAGAGCGGGAGGAGTGAAAGAGTTAACTCTCTTTGTCTCTCTTTCTCTCTCTCGCTCTCTGACCAACATACAGTCTCTCATTCTTACTTTTTTTTGTTGGTAAAGTTTTAATTCATCGTTATTGTTCTGGTTAAAACTAGTTTCACACTTTATTCTGTTGCATTTTAGTTTTTAGAAACTCTAAAGATGCACCCAATTTATTGATAGAAACATTTTTCAACATCCATACTTAACATAAGAGAAAAAAAAGTTACTTGATCAGAAATGATAGCTGCAGCCACTCATCCAACACCTTGAAATATTTGCACTGGTAAGAAAAACATTGCAGCAGTACATCATATTTCATTTTTTTTCATTTTAGGTTAACAGAAACAATCAAAAGCCACATGATAAATCAAACCTTTTTTATTACCGTACGCAAGAGAACTATCTAACTATCACGTGTTAAGTAGATTTAATGACAACACTTTTTGTGAAAATTTTCCGGCTGGGCTTGGTCTAGTAAAGTTGACAACTCGTATCATATTGCCTCTTGTTTTTTTCACATCTTCCCGAGGAAGTCCAATTACATGCATGTGAAGGATACAGATCACAAGGTAAACAATGATGTGAAGGGAGTCTTCTTGCTCCTATCTACTTCCAGAAATAAAATGTCTTGACACTCCAAATTCATGCAATATATGCCTCCTGGAACCTCACAAATTGGAGTGCTAACAAACTCTAAAACCTCTGGAGTGGTCACAAACTGGAAGAATTTTTAAGTTTATGAACACATGCTCTTCACCAACAGTGCCATAAATGTGTCCCTCTAGCAATCTTTGCAGTATCATTGACTTCTGCAGAAGAAAAAAAAGGTTTCTCTGATGAAGTGCTCATTTCTACAGCAGATTTAGCAGCTTTCAGTGCAAGCTTGTACTAGAGATACACCTTTGCCTTAGGACAAAATTAGTCTGAACAGCATGTCTCAATTACGCCACTGATGTGCGAGAGCTTTGAGATTTTTTCTTTCCCCTCGACTTTGTCCCTTTGTTTGCACGAGGACTTGAGTACTCAACCTCAAGTGTATCAAACATGTTATGGTTCTCTTCATCTACATCTCCCGTCGCTGTTCCGTTCATACTCCCTCCATTTACTTCTTTGTCAAGGAGGCGTTGCGTGCTATTGCTGCTGTAGGCTTCAAACATTGGATTTCCAAAATTGTTGTCCTCCTAGTATTTGAAGCAAAAAGAAATCAAATGATACATAGGGCTTTTGCATGGATTTACATAAGCTACTTAATGTAATATTTGAGAAGGATTTTTGCTAATTAATGCTAGTTTAAAAATGCATGTCAAGCTTTGGGTCGCAAAACTAACTAAAGCTGTGATTCCTTTAGTGATTTACACAGATTGCATAAATAAAGGTTGATCTCCATAATTGAAAACTATTTAGAGTACCAAATGTATCAATTAATGAATTACTCTTAACATTAAATAGTCATTGGAGAAAATGCTTGAGTTTTCATTGATTATGAATGTTAGCACTAGATCTAGGCTAGGGTCTCTCTCAACTCACGGAATTTCGAGGCAAAATCACCCTCCCATCATGTCCTCCTTCTCCTGATTCCCTGAAAGGATTCAGTTCATCATCCTCCTCCTCATCGTCATCATCATCATCAATATCTCTCTTCATGTATACAGGGTTTGTGACATTCATGTTACCCCCTCTTCTCTTGTCCATCCTCTTATGGCCGTACTGAGACTGGCGCCTGGGGAAACAATAGGCACTTTTAGGAATGGAAAGAAAATACAACAGGACTACAGATAAGGACGCTGTCATTAAATCATTTTATCATTGGGCCCGGGATCCTACATCATGATATATTTTTGATAACTCATCTCTGTAAATGTAATAGCTAGGTCATGGCTGGCTTTGCTTAGGCTCTAAGCCAAACATTGATATCTAAATTCTTTTAGGGAAAAAATACAATTAATTCATCACCTGTCCTCTATAAACTAGTGTTTCGACAACAAAAACCAAAAAACTAAACAAATTTAAATGGACAGCTGCCACTTATGGGTATAGTAAAAAAAAAAAAAATGAGGAAAACTAAATTCGAATTCCTAAGCCAAAAGAAGGGCATGCTTATATGCTTGTCATGAATGCAGAAAAGTGATTCATGTGACACCTCAATCAAAAGATCTGCTAAATATTTTAGCTCAAGAATTTTAAAAAATAAATGGGTATGCTTAGTAATGTAAATTTGTATAATCTGTCATTTTCAGGTATTTGAAGCAGATTCATTTTTACCTTTTTTACATAACTTATCAATGAGCTGAGACTAACTCTAATACATAGATGTAGAAAGACATGTTTAACGGTAGAGTCTAATAAAAACAAAATTTTCTCACAAGGTTTTCATTTCATGCAGAATTGTACTGAAAATGCTTGTTTCAAGAAAGTGCTTTTCCAACATGAAACTCATCCACACGTTGATAACATCAACGGAGAGGTCAAAAGCCAGTGAGGACAACATGACCATGTTTAAACTTCTCACCTTTTTCTTCTGCGCAAGACCAAGCCCACAATGACCACTACAATCAAAAAGATGACCACAATGGCTGTACAAACAGCAATGGCGATAGAAGCTGGAAAAAAAAAATAAAGATCATTTTACATATAGAAGCTATGTCCTTTCTATTTTTACGTGTATTTAAACAGAGGCGAAAACCATTTATTCGATATATTTATACCCACATACTGAAAAGAAACATCCCTTTCATTTAGATATCATCATTGATTATTCCTAGTAGGTTACTTTTCATTTCTCCTCACAGAGGATCTTTGATCTACAGCAATTCTACAGTTTTTTCCTAAAACTCAGGAATTATGTAAGTGAACTGTTTACAAAAATATATCTGCATCCAAAAAAGTTTATAAAAATATTGAAGAAAAAAAATTACGATCTGATGGTGATGAGAGTATTAGTGTCACATGTTCGATTATCATCATCAGTTGAAATATGAAATAACTACCATAAACACGTCCATTGTTACTAGCTCTACTCCTGTTCAACAATTATTTCTATTACAACTGCAGCTTGTTCAAAAGCACTTGAAGTAATTCACCTGTTCCATTTTCACTACTAGAAATATCTGGTGTTTTCACATGGGAGGTTGAAGCCATACCCGATGAATTTAGCTTTGACTCACAGAGGTTACCACTGTAGCCATCTTTACATCTGAGAGAAGAAAAAGGTTTCCATTATTAATCTAAAGGGAAAGAAAATTTATCACACATCAATATTTTAACAATGGAAATAAAAATGAGAAAAGCATGCAGGATTAAGAGTCCACGGCCTTATATTATTTACAACAAGACACATAAAAGCTGATCAGAAAATGCAATCACACAAACTAATAACCAACATGTTGAAACAAAACAAACAAAAAAAAAAAAAACAAGAAAAAAATTAAACAGAAAATCTCAACATTATCATGCACATTTACAGTAATCCGATTACCCTCTTTCTCCTCCATATGCAACCAGCCAAAGTGAGCAGTACAGAAAAGGGGAACATGTGTGCCAGCTCAAGCAAACATTTAAATATGATAATGGAGACCAGGCGAAAATCCACAGGGGAGATTGAGCCCAAAAGCTCCTTACACAGATCTCTCCATGAAAATATGTCAAGGACCAACTACCAACTATTCTCTAGATACAAGCTACAAGATTGGCCAGATTACTGGTCAGACGGTATCGATATTGGCCTAACAACCATATTTGGTAACCTTGGTTTCATGCAAATATGAATTAAATAGAAGAAATCAAACTACTCTGAAATCAGGAAAGCAAAAGAGGATTTATAACAAAATTAAAGAGTTACCTTCTAGAATTGATGTTTTTGACGCTGCTACCATGGGTGAGCTTTAAAAAAATTTATAGGCATCTCAAGCCAAGAAATTTCTCAGATATTGACTATCATTTAAAAGAAAATTAAAATACTAATGATCTTTCTGTCTACCGTGAACTGCTTCAAGGGAAAGAAATTTGGATTGAGAATGCTTCAGAGATTTATGCTCAAACTGTAACATCTAAAGATTAATATTAGCTCACCCTCTGAAAAATTTAATGACATATGAAAGAAGTAATATTCTTCCATCGTTGCAAATAATATTCAAACAATCAGCCAACCTGAACTTATATGGACTAAGTAGATGATATAATTCAAAACCACATTGAGATGTTTCGCCTTTATTGGCTTCATCTTGCAACATTTCTAGTTCAGTATGTTTATATGAAGATTAATGTAACCTTGCCTTAAATCTGTCTTTCTGTTTTTTATACTGCTATAATTTCTAATTTTTATATTGTTTCAGAAGCGAGGATTTCAAGCACTCTTGAGGAAAATGGCATTTTCCCAAATACTCGTCTGCCGCAAAACATCACATTTTTTGGCTTTGCTACACATATTCTTACACTATATTTTATGACAAAGGTATATTGATGATATCTTGTTTCTGATAGTGGTTTTTTGAACAGCACCTGAAGTGCAAGTCTGGCTTTTCATTTTTTTAAAAGCCAGGCTTGAACTTTAAATAGGACTTCTATCAAAGCAAAGAAAAAAAGCATGTGTTTTTTAAATAAGTGAGATAAAGCAGCATGCAAGATTAAACTTAATTGAAACTTGGTTAGTTTAATGCATGGTGTACCTCATGGAGCAGCTCGAATATGTAAAGTGCTGGGATATAGAAATTGTCATAGATAATTTATCTTCATAGCAAAATGGATACAAAACAAAAGAAAAATAATAATAATAATAATAATAATAATAATAATAATAATAATAAAAAACAAGATAAAGAAGAAAATATACAAAACATTTCAAGTGACCAAAAGAAAAAAAAAAAAGCATCATGTAAGTAGTAAGAATGTAGACTGTCCCAGCCATCCCCCTTCCCCACACCTTTTTCCCCCCCACAGAAATATTACCTAAACAAAAAAGAACTCCAATTCCAACAACTTTTTTTTTCTTTAGGGGGTGGGGGAGGAATGATATATATATATATATATAGCTTCAAGACATTGCTCTAGCATTCAAGTCTCTGATCAACCTTCCAGCTGAGTTGGTACATCATGCCCACAACCCAAGTAGTCCATGCGAGTCTAACACGAGCACAACATTATCCAAAAACTCTAACATATTCACAGGATCCCAAGATAGAAGAGTGTATGAAACAAGGAACATTCAGGAAATCTAAGCTGACTAGAAATTTTTAAGTCACACAGACATTAATACTACTCCATGCAGAAAATGCAAGAATGGGATAGCAGGGCAAGATGGTTGGGCACACATTAAAAAAAAAAAAAAAAGGCAAATTTGAAAATTTCAAATATATACAACAATCTAAACAGATATTTTTATCCCCAAATCAGAGCATAGAGCGACAATCTATTTCAACTGCTCACAAGTAAATTTGCAGCATGAACAGTATTTAAATATAATGCTTCTTTGGGAATGAGAATTTGAAAATCTTACTGATTGAAAGATGTCCCACTACATTGCAGCAGGCAAAATATGTGGCAAGAATCAAAATTGAATTTTAAATGTTCTGCATATAAGCAAGATAAATCAGTTTATTGAGAAAGAGCTACAAATTAATAAAGCTTTAAGATTTCAAACCTGCAAAATGCATGGGAGGAGCATCAAGTCTTGTTTGAGTGTGTCCAGGGTTGTGAAAGGGTAGAAAAAGCATGAGAAAGACCAGGGATGTGCTAGACATAGTTAGAGAGAGAGAGAGAGAGAGAGAGAGAGAGAGAGAGAGAGAGAGAGAGAGAGAGGGAGAAAGAGAGAGAGAAAGAGGGAGAGATAGAGAGAGAATTGTTAACTTACACACACTTGCCGGGCATACAAGCCCCTGTGTGAGTGGTAAAGTTGAGGGTACATTCTGTACAGTGACCATGTCGCCCACATGCCTCCGCACAGCTGAACTCACAGAACTTGCCAAATGTCTGGTCACGGCAGCTGGTGTAGCATGGGTCAAGGAGATTGGAGGTCAGACCAGGATCAAGGGTTGGTGTTGGAAATCATGGAGTCAGTGTTGAGTTATCAGAGAGATGAAGGACAGCACAGGAAGAGGGACAGGCATGCAGTGGATTTGTAAACAGTCGTTGAGATATGAGGCTCTCCGTCAAGCCAAGAAAGGGGCAGCTTGGATGGGTTGTAACCCCAACACCAGATGAGCTTGGACTTTTTGTCTGCCAGCCAAGCTAGCTCTACTCTTTGAGCTATCCAGTATAGCAAAGACAAATGAATACAATGAGAGAATAAGAATGATGTTGAGGGGGAAACTATTGGTATATTAACAAATGAGAAGAAAAATGTTGCACCTAACAAAGAGACAAAACAATTGAGCTTTAAAAAATCTAGAAAGTTTAAAGATTAGTAGATTAGAATAAAGCTGATGTGAGTATTGAAAAGAAAGTAAGATAATTTAGTCATTAGTATGTAGACAAATTTTGATATTTTGGAGAGCTTTGAAGATGAAAAACAAATTGGTTAAGATAGATGAAAAAAATTCAATGACATGTTTTAGTACAAGAGAGAAACATAAGATTTGAAACATAAAAACTACTAGAAACTAACGAAAATGGTTATATATTTGGCAGAATGGACCAACCCAGATAACAGAAAGAAAAAAAAAGGGAGTGGGGGATGAGGATGAGAGCTAAACTGTCTAGCAGGCCTACATGTTCAGGCCGTAAGTTTTCTGTGTTTAACAACAAAGGTAAGTTAAAAATATAATTGTATGACATTCTCTAAACCATATTTTAGTATAGAAAGCATTGATATATAAATGGTCATAAAATGTGTTATTTTATACAAACAATATGGGATAAAAAGGCTTAACTAGTTGACTGAACACAAGTAAAATCAATGAGAAAGCAGAGTTATGTATAAAAAGAAGCAATTTTGTTGAAAAAAATGATTTGAAAATTGTAACACATGTACTCTAACAAAGGACATGAGCTTTACTCTCACCTTGGAATATTGCTCATGGTATTTAAGTTATTTACTGCTCATATTTATATTGGTTTTGCCTTATTGGAAAATGAAATCCAAAAAGAAAAATTTTCTAATCCTAAAAATCCAACTTCAATTGCAACGAAGAACACAATAAGATTTCAAGTTTGATCTAAAGTCAGCACTCATATAACAAGTGACTAACTGGGAATGGTCAAATATTCATAAAATAAAAATCAAAAGAACTGACTGAGTCTCAATTTATTCAGCCTATACTGATAGGTTTTCTGCTTCAATATCAGGCTTAGATATTGACATTATACAGAGAAAAAAAATTCATATGACAAAAATAGTATTCTATGGTTACAAAAAAGTGTAGGTATAAATTATTCATTGAAACAAGATCACAATCAAAAATGTTTACAAAAGGCTACGAAAAGCAGTCGTTACACTAACAGCAAATCTTGTAAGATATAATATGAGAAATATTTTAGGTGCATAGTAAGGTGTGCTTGTAAAGACTCCATATAATATCCATCCTCACAATAGTAAGTTATCCTCTCTGACACTGTCTAGATAGATAGATAGATAGATAGATAGAGAGAGGGGGGAGAGACAGAGAGAGAGAGAGGAGGGGAGAGAGAGAGAGAGAGAGAGAGAGAGAGAGAGAGAGAGAGAGAGAGAGAGAGAGAGAGAGAGGGAGGGAGGGAGGGGGTAAGAAATGAGATTGTTCCGTATTAAATGCCACTACTTAATTATTGAACACAACCAGGTCCATTTCTCTTTTGTCACCAACTGAATTTTCTTCTTCTTCTGCGTTCACATGAACCTGAACTTCCAAATTGCACAACTTTCTCACTCTCATACTGTAGGCAAAACACATGGGCTCCTGAAAACTTAAGAGGGCAGAGGAGCATGCACCCTCATGCCTCACTCATGCACAATGACCTGGTAAAACACAGAGGCAAGATGCCCGGAAGCTAACTAAGAGGAGAAACTGACATGTACAAGACACACAGAGCTAAGGCAGCATGGCTTCCAACACAAACATGAAGTAACATGCAACACCCACAGCTGGCAAGCAATGCCTCAGCCATCAATATTTTGTTCCATAAATTTGAACTAAGTTCAAATTTTCCTTCAGGAAACTAACAAGAAGTTCCCCTTTCAATTTCAGGCCCAGAACCTGCTCCTTAGATTGCTTAGTATGAGTGAAAGGCTTGTATTGCTAAATTGTAATACACAAGAAAAGAAGTTTTCATAGGCAAACTCTGATCTGTACTATCATGATCCCTATCTCACGGCATGAGATTCTGAGTAAGATATACTTATCATTCTGAATAAACTGTCCCCTACCTGGTAAAGGACCACATATTTAAAATCAAGATTTAAAGATCAAAGCCATTCTGAAGAAGTATTTGATTCATCTTTCTGTGGATTGATAGACTTCCTAATTAATGATAACAGAAAGTTCATACAAGGCAGTTGATTTTACACTGGAAAAGTGGCTCACAGCGCTCTCTCTCTTCTTTAACTTAAACTTGGTGACATTTTTTTCAGCTTTGGCCCTCTTACATGAAAAAAAATCTTATGTTTTCACTTCAGATAGATCATAATGATTTCAACATGGCTTTCGAGCAAAGTTCAAAAATTCTTTAGCTGTAGAGCTTCTGTTTATTCACCTGAGTAACTTTCCAATCCTGCCATACCAAGTCACAAAAGCATCACAAAACGAAATATTTTTGTTCTCAGTTACAACAGCTACAATAGCAATCATACATACCTGCACACAGTCTCTCCATTTGATCGATGCAGGCAGGACCCTTTAGGTTCACACTTACAAGTCTCACAGCGTGAGCCTGTGAAGTAAGAGCCACAATCACACACAGGTCTTCCGTTCTCTGTACAGGCCAATTCCAGAGTTGTGTCCATGCAGGGAAAGCATACAAAATGTTACCTGTTGCAACTTATCCCCAAAGGCTTTTGTGGATTTCACATCTTTTATATTAAATATTTCATATAAGGCTCTGAGAGAGACTTCAGGGACTTTAAAGCAGTTCAAATCTCTGAAGGAAAAAAATAGCCACAAATTTGCTGTTCCATAACCTCTTATTTTAAGTCCTTGGGTTATTAGCTCTACTTAACTTTTCTCTGCCTTAACAAGCTTAGAAGTTTAAGGCCTTCATCTTAAAAGATGCTCATACTTTGTTTCCCTCATCCTAACCACTAGTTTGAATTTCAACTCCTCTTCTCAATGCTAAATTTGCAAATTGCATTTTCATCAAGTTATAAGTTCATACCTAAAAGGTTTCTTAGTAGCTAAAGATAAACGTATTCCATTTAAATAAGTAGTAATTTTTAACAATTTTTAACAATTATTTATACTGACTCATGGAGCATGGAGTTTTGTTCTTGCAGTATGTTGAGCAACTGGAACACCTTTTGGTGAGGTATGATGGAAGACATCCGCAGTCACATCCCTCTGTTGGTCCAAACAGAGGAACAGAAGGTTCAGATAACAAGAACGAGTGTTTACCTTCGTGCTTAAATTGCTTATGCAGATCAACTTATACATTGACTGTAAATATAAGATTTTTTTACTATGAAAAAGCATTATTAATCAATGAAAAAGCCCCAAATGTATAAAGTCAATAAATTGGTCCTCTTTTCTTTTTATTCAAAGAGGTGAAAAAAGGCTCCATCATCATAATAAGGAACTAATTAAAATCAAAATATCAAATAGCTGCAAGAGCAGTGCATACAAGGAATTTTGCATTGATATCAAGTCTATCCCCCCAAAAAAAAAGTAGGAGGTGAAAGTGGAGAAGAAAACTAAATTTGTAAAACTTCTAAAAAAAAAGTACCCATGCTTTTCAGTTGCTATTCCAATTGTGTAACAAAAGGGCAAGGAACTGATCTCAAGTTTAAGTCTTCATCCTTTGCTTTGAACTGAACGGCTAAGCCAAAATACATTCATTAGGAAAGTAATGAAACAGAATCAAATTGATCTATACCTGGAATATTATTGGCTTTGTTGAGACAAAGAGAGGGACAACGCAACACTGTGCGGCATGAAGTGCTTGGATTGAGACTGGCTGGACAATCACATTTGGACTGTCCGTTGGAGTCCTTGTAGCAGGTACCACCATTGTCACAATGAAGGTCAGTACAATGGTGGCAGCGGTCACCTGAGTGAAAAATTAAAACACAAAAACTAATTTCTTTGAGCTTTCTTCATTCATGCTCAGATAATGTACATGATTTGTTTACATGACTCTGGCGTTGTGGCTAACAACAATGTTTTGGGATTGAGAACATCTTGACTTGAAACCTGAAAGAAGTTAAACCCATCCCTATGACCTTAGGAAAGGCTCTTCTTATCTCCCATTGATAGTCTATCTGAGAATGCAGAACATTATGAGGCTTACCAATATCTTTGATGTTGTTCTGGAATTATTTTGACCCTAAGAACATCCACAAATTCTAATAATTAAAAGATAAGAAATACTTATTATGAGACCAACTGTTAACTTTGACAATGCTCCTAAAAGGTTATTTTGAAACTATTAAGTCTCTTAGAGCTCCACACAGAGCCTAAGGATTAACAGAGAATAAATACATATTTTAAGACCTAGCAGTGACTTTGATGATGCTCGATAAGGGCACCAAAAAAAAAACAGCCTTATATGGAATAAGAAGCTGTACCAGTAAATCCAGGCTTGCACTTGCAGGTGATGTAACCAGAATTTTCCCTTTGACAGTCACCTCCATTTTTGCAGTGTGCTGGGCACCACTCCTCCTCTGGCTGCAGCTGCTCACAACGATCACCAATAAACCCTGGCATGCAACTGGAATGAAAGACATAAGACAAACAAAAAAGAAACTTGTTAGTCTTTGTCCGTGGTTGAAGTGCACAATTTTTTTGTCCTTTACATGACAGGTCTGTCATATTACAGATTGTATAGAAAAAAAAAAACATTTACAAGAAAGTGTAAAAATGTATTGCATACCTTAATACCATAAAATTTAAATTGATCCAATTCTTTCTAAATTCATCTTCAAAAATGACATTATTCAAGTTTAAAAATTAAATCATGATAATTTTTCTTATACAATCATGCTATTTCAGCAGTTAATAAAAGTAATGGGAAAGACAAATACAAAGCTACAACCCAATTTGTAGTGGCAGGCTTGCAAGACTAGATTAAAATATACTTTGATAATATTTGAAGTTTTTTGTCCCATAAGCTTCCAGAGAGATTTACTTGAAAAGTCTGATATGCTTCAATTGACCTGTGTTCCTTTGGAAAGGAAATGTGGAAGTTGACTCACATGCATACAAATTCGGACTTTGCACCCTCTCTGGAGTGGACACATCTCCCATTGTTGTGACAGAACTCTTTTCCGCAGGAATGAATCTCACATCTCTCTCCATGAAAATTGGGTAGGCAACTGGGGTAAAAAAAATTCAAGGAATGGAAGAGCAGAAATGAGCACAAATTGTGAGGATTATCGGAAAAAGGAAACCATTCACAATATCTTCTAAACTAGAGCAAGCACAACAGTATGAACTTGTATTGTTTTTTTGCTGCACAACATACACAATATATTCTCAGGCCCTTTCAAGCAAATTAAAACTATCAGACTTTGAAAAGTAGAAAAAAAGAAAGATAAGTCGTGAACTCTGACCACCATGCTGATACAGTGCATCCCAAGTAAGGAGTTCACAGAGATTTTAGCCCAAGTTTTGATTAGAGAGAAGAGGAAATAAACATCTGTTGTATGACCAGATTCTTTAGTCCTTGACAGAGATACTCACCTGCACTTGGGCAGGCCTCTGGAAATGTTGCAGGTCCCATCGTTGAGACAGAAGTCTTTGTCGCAGGTTGGGGGTTTAACGTAGTTACACTTGCCGTCTAACAGGCTTGCCCCATCAGGACACATACAGATGAAGCCTTCCTTTGTGTGAGGCTTGTTGAAACATATTTGTGTGGTGTCGCACACACCAAGCGTACAGTTTGACTTGGCTGGTTCAAAGGAAGACAAAATAGGGTCAAAGCATAATTTTTTTCTTAATCTATCCACACAGTTTTCTATCAAAAACCAAAATACCGCATACCAGTATTTAGTTTTGCTCTGAATATTGTTTCAAAAGTAAGAGATAGGTTATGACTTCGCAATTACAAAGAAGAAGAAGCAGAAGTCATGACTTCATAACTGTTTCTAAACAATTCATTTTTCATGACTGCTCAACGGCTGAACTGTCCCAAAGATATACAAAAATTTGAGGGACTTACACCAATCTTGCTCTCGGTGGGTTTTAGGTGCTGTGATTGAAATAACCAACTTGATGGAACATATATACTTGATCAGAGATGATACAGCTTGGCACTTGCCATTGTTAAGTTATTTACAACCAGCTATGACATCGTACTTTTCCTTTTTATTTCTGACAAAAATGTGCATGACGCAATATTCTCCATAAAATACTCCACAATGAAAGTGATTTGTACCTAAATATGATGCCCTAAAAAGTAACAAACCTTAATTCACACACTTCTCCACAAGGAAAAGTATTAGTCATGCCTGTGAGAGTTTAAAGTGTTGCTTGCTCTTTCCTTGCAATATTTTTTTACACACTATCAAGAGATTGTTGATAAGGGACAACTCTTTTATACCCTGAAATAACACCAAAGTATATTGGTTGCCCTCAAAATATTCAATCTTGATTTATCACCAATATTGACCTCAACTAATCAGACATCATCCCTTCATTTCGAATAAACATTTTTTTTCTATTTGTAGACACTCCATACCTTTTGATTGTTTGCTCTGCTGCACAACATTTATGTCCTTAGAGAATTCGCTATACGCTATGACCAGTGACTGCATCTTCTTCTCATCTGGGATATCATCCTCCCCCATCTTACTGAGCATCAAGATCTGGGATTCCTGGTGTGTTAGGACAAACAAGTGGTGTCCAGACAATTCAAGGGCATTCGGAGGATCGTGGGTGCCTGAGGAGGGTGAAAATTTACCAGGATTATGGGATGTAGAATCCATAAAGTTATCCTGTAGGAGAATTTGAGGACACATATCAGTCACAAGGAACAAAGAGTTGAACAAAGTGTCCTTTGGGAGAGTCTTGAGAGCCAAGGTAAGGCTTTGTATGTCTGGATCAGAGTGGTAACAGTTGGGACACTCAATATTTAAATCTTATTCATAATGCAGATAAAAAAATCTTCTTCTTTTTTTTTTTTCAAAGCAGATTCAGGACCCATGATGGGGAGTAGAAAAGTCAGTTCGTAAGACCCTTGACTGGCAATAAAGAGGACCCAGTCAGAATCCATGTAACTAGCACTACCTTTGGCTTGGCAGAAAGCCTTTCTCTCCAAATACTACTCTTTGGGAAATTTAGGCAGACTTAAAACTGACTAAAGAACACAAAGCAAGACCTAAGGCCTGTGTCAGATCTGCTGGCATCAGTCACAAACACCATCAAGTGTCAACTGATTAAGACATAAGAAAAGCCAAACATTTTCATATAAAAAGTTCTTATGCTTTAATGTCCTATTCTGAGATATATTTTATTAATATTAATCTGAAATAAGTATTGTATATGAGATGGAGTTCTAATGACTAGCAGACAAATGTAACTTCTGATAGACGATTGAGCCCTTTTTTTTTTCCAAACCTATATAGCATTTATCTAGATATAGAGCATTCTTTGAACAAGTGTTCTATCCGTTCCAATTGTATTGTCTGTTCCCACTCAGTTTATACATATTCAGGATAAACTGCACTTACTTGGAAATGTGTAGACTACTTCATGATGGCTACCATCATATTTGGCGACCTCAATAGTGCTTTTCTTGGTATCTGCCCAGTAGATTAATCCTCTGATGGTGTCCAGTGCAACACCATTTGGCCAGGCCAGGTGCTCAATCGGCAAGTTCATGCGGTTACTACCATCAAGATCAGACCTCTCAATCCGAGATTCGTAGCCCGTGCTAGACCAGAAGATATACCTGGAGGTGGACATGGGACATAGTTTTAGCAGCTTTCCAGAATCAATTATTCTTTATTACTTTTAATTTTGAGAGTGATAAATATGCTGTAAAGAAGGTTTGAAGTGGACCAGTAATGCTGGTTAGTACATAAAACAGTTCTATTGGAAAACTATTTTAAAAAGGCCTGACACAGAAAGATTCAGTGTATGCTATAGTCAATGTTATTCAATCAATAGAAGTTGAACATTTTTTGGGAATTTTCCCAGAGTCTGTCTGATGACATCCCAGCAGCAATTAGTAATCGCCTACGCCTATAATATTATGATGTTTCTTATTCATAATTTTCACACCTAAAACAGTGGCTTTTTTCTTTGTTTCTTAAAATTTAAAAAAAAAAGGGGGGAAATATTTTTTACCTGCTCCAAGCAAAACTAGCGGTTGCAGAGTGAAGAGATAATAAACTTGCAATTAAGCTTACTTTAATCTTTCTCATTGCTTACAAAATTTTAGATTTTCACTCACTCTATTAATATCACATTGTGATCTCAAGTTTTGAGAACCTAGGAGAAAAGTGTTGCATTTAGAGAAAAAAGATGGCAGAGTAGATAGTTTCTCTCACCCCGCAAGTGGATCTACTGCAACTCTCTGGGGCGTTCCAACAATATCCCTGACAACAACCTTTCCACGCTTGGCCTGGTAGTTATACACATGAATAGCTGAGCTGGTGGCGTCCAGCAGGTAGATCCTGTTAGCCACCCAGTCAACAGCTAACCCAGCCATGGCAAACAGAGGTATGTTCTGTAGATGGAGTGTTTCCTGGGGATACGTCACACCAAGGTTTCAATTAATTCATTGATTATGCAGTTGATTAATTGGATAACCAAACGCAGATCAAAGAAATACAGATCAAAACTAGGTCCTAAAATCATCCTAAAAAAGTAACAAGATTTAAAGAAAAAAAGAGGACCTGGATATTTCATGAAATACTTCAAATGAGAAACTGAAAACAGTTTTATTCACTATTTTGTCCAGCAGAATTTCAGTTTGTGTGCCTCATTTCTCTCAATTAGTGTATATTATACATACATATATATAAATATATATATTTATATATATATATATATATATATAATCTATATTTGAATGGTTGCATTTTCTTTAGCATTAAACAATATTTGTACACGTGTTCAGTAACTTTTTAAAATTTTACGTTTTCCATACATTAAAAAAACTCAAAACAAAATTTCTTTGAAAGGATAATTTGAGCTTTCGACCAAAGGTTCACTACACCAAAGTCCTTTTCTAGACATCTGCTATAAATACCAGCCAAAAACCAATTAAAAGATTGAACAACATACTATAGAGCTTTTTCCAGCAGCCCTTTTTCTACGGGTGCCAGGGCTTCTACTTGGTGATTTGTCCAGTTTCATCAAGGCATAATGTGTGTCGGTGTTGTTGACAAAAAACGTAAATCCAGCATTAATGTCTGTATCCATGGCCACAATGAAGCCTGGTACATTTGCTTTCTGGCAGTTGGTGAGGATAGAAAATACAAATTTTAAAATAGTTTAGTTTGTTATACCAGTTGGTTTCCTTACAGGCACAGCTATCATATGCTTTAGTCTCAAGGCTTTAGTGAGCTAAAAAATTGTCATCAGTAGTAGGAAGTAATGGGAGATGGCCGAGACCAGAGAAAAACAAGAGAGTAGACCGCAGGACTTAAGCATGAGCCAATACACTTGTTCATAGTTATATATCAAGAAAGTTGAAAACTTTGCCCGACTCTGAGAGAGGCTACTCAAATATTTTTATAATGCTCGTTTATAACATGAATTTTTTTTCTTTGTTCATCTAGAATTGAGATATTTAGAAAAAACAAGGTAAAAATTTACACTGCCTTTCAATATATCAATTTTCCGTTATGGTATTGAATAGCACAATGATTGCAGGAAAACCCTTCACTTTGATTTATTAAATAAATAATGGAAAGCAGTGAAAATCCATCATTTGTGATGAAATATACAAAACAAAACAAAAAAGACAGATCTAGATCCCAAAAATGGCTGATATTTAAATTTTTGGCCTCTCTCTATGACAGACTTTAAATTTTACAATTTATGCTAAGAAAGAAAAAGATGGGAAAGAATCTAAGAAGGAGATCAACAGAGTGACAGAATAACATATAACATATAACATGATTTGAGAGAGAGAGAGAGAGAGAGAGAGAGAGAGAGAGAGAGAGAGAGAGAGAGAGAGAGAGAGAGAGAGAGAGAGAGAGAGAGAGAGAGAGAGGGAGAGAGAGGGAGAGAGAGTGAGAGAGAAAGAGAGAGAAAAGAATTCTATTTATTTCTGAATTGCTAGGAGTAAAGATCAGAAAGAGTCACTCTGTCCAAAGTTAGCAAATCAATGAAACATCTGACTTTAGAATACACATGCACTTTCTCTCTTCATTTTGAAGACTTTTACCTTGCCAAGAGCATTGTGTGAACGATTTGAGTGATTTATTGACTTCTCCACAAGATTGTTGTTGCTAGCAGCAAGCAGAAGTGACGCATTTTCACCTGTGATCATACAATTAGAATAAAAGAATGCGCCATTGAAAAGACAAAAAAAAATGAATAAAATGGAGCACAAGATCACAAACTTGACAATCAAGCAAAAATCAAATGAGCCGTTGCAAGGCTCAGCATTCCAGTAGACTTAGTGCCCTACACAAAAATTTTTTTCCACATTTTTAATTCACATTAGTATTAGTTGTTTGACATAAGTTACCACTTGCAATATCTGTATATTTAAAACCTAAACACTTTGTGGTAATTTTCATTCCACAGAATGCCTGTTTGTACAATGAAAGTCACAAGGATGTGGTGATTAGTGTCTATCATTGTCATAGAATTGTACCACTTTGCAATTAATTATCTACAGCTGTTTCACAGTGGCTAAAAACTGTGATGGAATGTCTGTGGTCATTTGACAGGTGTCAATAAATGTTAAAGAGTACCCATATTTGTGAGGTGGAGTGACATGGCAGAATAATAAAGTAGACATGGTAATGTAATATAGAGCAAATGCTGTATGAAGAAAGGATAAGTAACTTTGAGATTCAGCATCCACTTTGTAACCTACTTGTTGCTCTGTTGCGGGTCACTATAGTGTCACCACTTGCAGGCAAAATCTATGGCCTCTGTTTTTAGCCTAGCTTTTTTTCCCCCCGAAATTTGTTTGGTATGTCTAATATGATCTGAAGATGCCTTAGGTTAAACTATGAAGACCAGCAGTGCTTTTGTAAAAATAGCCATAACAGGGTTAAACATCTTCATCCCCTAAAATATCTTTATAAAGCGATGCAATATATGAGAAGAAATAAAAGAAAGCAAAGAGTGAAGTGATTTCATCACTAGATAAAGCTGCTATTAACTCACCTATGACAACGCAGGCCTGTTTTATATCTCCATCTTTATTGATGCGAGTAAAACCCTTGCCACAGTGACAATGAACCTTCTCGAAGTCTGTGTTAAACTCACAGTGCTGGGGGCAAGTTGAGTAATGGTCGCACGGATTCTCCACTGTTACATAAAAAAAAGTTTGTGAAAAGCAAGGTCAAGAAATAAAAAAATCTTTCCCTTGTTGCATTAAAACTATATGTTTTACAATAAACCTTTTTGCCATAGACGTTTAACTCTTCATATCAAGGTAAAAAAAACCTTGCAACACACTTAACCAGTTGCCTGCGCTGTGCACATACATAGTACATGACTATCTGAAGGGTGTCCCATGCACTGTGTGCGTACGCTCTATGTGCTCAATATAACAAGTTTTGTTTCGCCGTACTGAAAATCAGCTTCAGTTTTCAAAGGATAAAAAAAGTATCACTGGAAAGCTTGAGTTTTCCCTAAATTTTTAATAGCTCATGGTATCATGAAAGATGGTCAAAGAAAGTTAAACACATGTGCAAAACACAAACACACAAACACAATACACTCACAAAGTCGTTTTTGTGTGTTTGGCTTGTAGATCTAGCCCATGCTGTATGAAAGAGGATCAGTCTTGACTAGGTCTTGATTAGCAAGCCATGACTTGGCTATTGATATATAGTTTTGGGTATATACTCGTATCGCTATTATTCTACAGTTGTAGCAAATTTTTACATGCATAACCATAGTCTCACAAAAATTTCCTTAACATGGTGGCAGGGAAAATTGTGTAGCAGTAAAGGGGTTAACTCTCAGTATATGGAGGCAAAATATATTAAAAATATACTGAACATTTTTTTAAAATTTATATAACCCTGTCCTCCTTTAGGTAAGTGGTTTCAGCTATTTAAAAAAAAGTCTTGTGTTTGTTCAGCTTTCAAGCTCGTTATAATAATATTACCAAAGCAGTCCTGGGTGCTTTAACCTTAAATTTAATATCAACTTACAAAAACCTGACGTCAATAGAAGCAGAGCAGGTCCTTGAGTCCAATTTGACAAATAACAGTTTCGAACCAAATAATAATCAACTGATGCAAGTATTCTCTGGCATGCTTCTGATTACTATTTCAAAACATTCATGAGTTCAAATAGCAAGTGATAAAAGATAAAAAAAAAAATCGTGTCAGTTGGCTCCTCTGTGAAGAGAACCTGTGTTCTCTATTTCACCCCTTAGCACAATAAGTGGAAGGTGTGTGGTGGAAGTGGATCAATAGTACCGCTTCAAACTTCAGATCCACACACCCTAGTTTAAACTGTGACAGAGCCCAAAAGGTGTTTGTAGTTACTTATAAAAGTTTTTTCTTGCACAATTGAAATATGCATGGGTACCAGCAAGCTTGGTGTATAAATGTTTGCATAAAGCCAGTGTTCCACAATGCCTGAGGCACATGTATTTTCTCTGGTTAATGCTAACAGAATGCTAGAATAAGCTTGACTCCCATAAGCCATCAGGTCCATCAGCATACCATCAGTTTTACTCATATATAAGAGTGTGTGGGGTAAAAAAAGAAAAGTCCTCTTGTATACCCTTAAAATGATATGGCTTCTTTTTATATGAACCCAAAACTCCATGTTTTACCTCTTCCCATACATACTGAAAAAAAAATCACATCTCAGGTACAATGGAAACTAATTTTGTTCCCTATTCTTAAAGAATGCAAACACAGGATGAAATACTGGTTCAGTATGATCCCTTCAGTAGTAAAAACTTACATGAACAGGTCTCTCCATCTTCGTTCAGCTTGTAATATTTTTTGCAGCCACATTGTGAGAAATTGTTTGTGGTGTCACATACTTGTTCACATCTCTTACAGTCATTATGCGCAGTGATGTTGACAGTACCTGCACATCAGATGATGTCATGATTAATCTAAAACAAAGTTATTGGTTGTTTTTTAAGTGACCGAGAAAGAAAACCTCAAGAACTCTCAGAAAAGTTTAAGAGACCAGTTTTGACAGATATATAGGGAGACAATGATGTTTTCTACCTTCACGATTCCAAGTCTACGGAAATGAATTTAACTGATATAGCATTCAGAATTTAGTCAGCAGTTTGCAGTTATGTAATTCTAAACATGAAATCATAAAAATGGCTAACACTTAAGCCTTAAACAAAAAGTTTTAATTCCTAAGTTTCTCATTGTATTTAATCTGCCTATAACTTTTTAAAAACCCATTTTAAAAAATCATAAACAAAAAAAAAAGATTTTTCAACTCTACGAAGGCTAGTTGTAAATGAAGTTGCATTGTTGTAAAGAAAGTGAAGACCCAATCTAGCTGTTTAGATTTGTTTCAGATGCCTTTATTAATATCGACCTAAAAGCTGGCATACTTCATGAAAAGTGACAGCTTTCAATGGTATATTTAGGGTGAATCAGAAAAACCATGTGAATAGTTCAGTATACTTACAGTCTATGTACTCTTCAATAAAGTAAAATCCAATCAAATACAAACAAGTTCTAAACTGTAAAAAAAACAAGGTGGAATAGTCACCATTATGGGCTGATTCAAAGTTTGATGATAACTTAAAATAATGAGGATCTGGATTTGTTATAAAAAAATATTGACTCATTACAAATACACACACACGTTAATTTATCTCATGCACTGATTTGAATTTAGACTCACTGCAAAGAGTCGTGTTTTCATCCGACCTGTCAGAGCATTCCTCAACACCGTTGCATAAATGATGAGGTTGCAAGCAAGTTAGAGGCTCTCTGCACAGGAAGTTGGGAAAGTGGCATGAGCTGATGATTCCACCTGAAGAAAAGGGAGATAATGAAACTCTCAAGCAGGTTACATCCCGTCTTGAAAATGAGCTTTTAAAAATGCATTTATCTTCATGGTCAGAGGCCTATAACTCAGACTTGATACTATGTATTTTATTTTTAATTTTTGAGGAACCAAATATCCCACCAAGTTATTTTTTATTGTTTCTTAGAACTTTTGAAAAGTTTTTCATGTACTTGATCATGTTGAAAGAAGTTTGGTTAAAAAAAAAAAAAAAAAAAAAAAACTCTCACAAATACAACATAAAAGAACTAATGCCTTGTTTGTGAGATATTATGACTTGGTAGCACAAAAGAAAATAACTATTTTTCACCCTAACAAGTCTTATGAAGCCCTATAAAAAATTCAAATGAAAATTTCAGTCTAGGAACACACTAGAATAATTATAGTTACTCTAGAAAACATTGGAATTGTCATCTGATTCTGCACAAGGATATTACTTTAATTTTGTTAACTAATGCATTTTTAAGTTAACAGGAGTGTGAATGCACTTGCAGCAAATGAGAAGTTGTATAGTTGCCTCTTCGGCTAATTATAGGCTTCATCATTTTTAGCCAACTTGATATCAAGAGAAACCATAGAGACTTACATCGCTTTGGATCCTCATCTTCTCCGTTTTCACAGTCATAGAGCCCATCACACACCATATTGTTCAGTATGCATTTATTCTCTTCACATTTGAACATTTGTGGTGGACAAACATACGTAGCTGATGGGAAACAAGAAGGAATAAGGAGGAAAATGACAATATTTCAGCAAAAAAAATATTTAACAGTTGTATTCTGTGGAGCAGTCTTGCTTCCAAAAATGTAACTTTTCTCTCTTCTTCTCTAACAAAGTATAAAAAAATTATCTTTTAAAAAAAAACAACCTCAAATGATCAAAGTTGAGCCTATTTAAACCCACCACAGAAAGTTGCATTCTCATCAGAGTTGTCCGAACAATCATCATGGCCGTCACATTGCCATTGGTTAGGAATGCACTTTAAATTGTTACAGCGAAACTCATTTGCAGGACATTGAATGTCTGGAAAAAAGCAGCCAAATGATTTAAGAGTAGCTTTGAGAAACAAATATTAAGATTCTAGATATTGAATTTTTAACTTTCATACAAAAATGCAAAATTTCTCTTCCGTTTCTGACAAGAGGATGACATCTCACTAAATATCGCAACCATTTAAATAATTGCCTAGTTTAAAAATTCAAATTATACATAACACACTTCTTATTTTATATTCAGGTGATTATCAAATGTAAATGTGAGGTGGGTAAGACTGAAAGAGACACTGCTGGTTTTTATTAAATTTGCATTGACTTTCAGGATTTTACAAAATTATGTGTCACAGGCCAAGGACACAAAAAAAAAATTTGTCTCAGAAATATAAAAAAACTCTTTTCCAAGATTTTTCTACTAATCTCATTCAAATTAAAAAAAAAATTGTAATATCCTTTCAAAACATGCTAATGAGAATCAAAATCATTTCTTTTCTCTTTTCCTTTTATTATATCTCATTAAACAAAACAAAAGATTTCTAAACACCCATTTCTGCCATTGTCTTTACACACAGAGAAGTTACTAACAGATATGATATCAATGTTTGACTGGACAGAAAATATCTTTTTTGTCTAGAATATGAAGTTTAAAACTGTGACCAGTTTGCTCTTGACAACATATAAGGAGAGGATAGTACATTCCTCCCCCTCCAACTTCCGTTATGATATCTCACCAAAAGCATAGCGTTACTTTCATTGTTTTTAGTCTTATTACCACAATTGTGCTCATCAGAGCCCCACTGACAGTCAGTGTCGCCATCGCATCGCCACTGCTTAGGGATGCATTTGGCAAATTTCGAACACTTGAACTGGGTTTCCTCATTGCACTCCACATCTGAAGTAAAGATTGACTCTAGTTAGCTCAATTTTTACGTATGTATGAATAGAAATGGCTTTTCTCAAGGAGTCATATCATAATTAAGCACTGAAGTAGATAGACACAGCAGGGAAGGTTTCAAAAGTAGAGTGCTGGTATCACAGAAGCTTCCCCCAACAATCAGTCCTTCCATGTGGATACCAACTACAATCAGTCCGTCAATGTGACTACAGACTACAACCAGTCCTTCCATGTGAATACAGACTACAAGCAGTCCTTCCATGTGAATACAGACTACAAGCAGTCCTTCCATGTGAATACAGACTACAACCAGTCCTTCCATGTGAATACAGAATGGACTGGCCGTTCTTCCAAATCAAACAATTTGTTAATACATCTTGAGTTTATGAGCTTAGTTCTAAATTTAGATAATGTATAATACTTTAATCTAGATAAATCAATGGTGAAATTGGAGATTTATTTTCTTGATTGTTTTCTTATCAGTTCCATCAGTAAAATCATCTACTGAAAGCAATTGTCTCCATTCACTTGAGGATAAAAAAAAAATATCATCAGTTGACACTTCAATCTGGTGTTTCAAGCAAAGTTTCTTCAAAATAAGATAAAATTGATTAGAAATCATTTTTTGACTAAAGGAGGAGTCTTTCAACATTGGTGGGAAATCATTGTTTGGGCTTTGTTTCCTGATTATTAGATTTATCAAGATATAATAAAAAAAAAAAGGTTGGATAATTCAAAAGCAGTTTTGATTGATAAATAGATATAAAAAAAAAAAGCATTAACTCATTGTGTGCCAGGCCATTTTTACTGTGCATATTGTCTTTAGAGGATGCATTGGAAATTGGGTTCCAGTTTGGCTTATTTTTGTGTAACTATGACTTATTATATATTTAGAGTTATCTCTCATAGGAAACTTAAGAGTTTCATGACCGGGCTACCAATGGTGAAACAAACATTGGTTCTTATATCGACGATACATCGTTAATTGGCACAGCTGCGGCTCTCTATATCGACGATACATCGTCGATTGGCACACAATGAGTTAAAAAAAATAACATAATGAAATTTACACCACTGAGAGGACCAGACAAAATATCTTGTTTGAAAAATATCTTTTAAGAACAAAAACGGATACATGTTTTAAAACTAAAGCAAAGCATATTTGTAATATGTGAACAAAACCGCAACTGACCACACGAAGAAGTAAGCTCGTCACTGTTGTCTGGACAATCAGACACTCCATTGCAAACCAGAGAATTTGGGATGCACATGCCAGTGTAGCACTTGAACTCAGACTCTGAGCAATGACGAGCATCTGGATACACATGTGGAAACAAAATGTTAAACTTTACGGGCCATATAAGTAAGCTGATAGAAACAATTGAAAATAAAATGATTCAAATCATAATTTCTGCCTTAATAACATTATATACAAATTTTTCACGACAGAACTAGAGCAAAGCTAAAATGGTCTGAGAAAGCATGACATTAGACTACTAGTATAACTTATAAACTAAACAGAATAAAAGAAAAAACCTTTTACATTTTTTGACATGTGGGATTTAAAAAAAAAATTTTCTTGTGAAGCTTGCTATGGCTCATACTGATTTGGGTAAGTATATATAAGTATGTATCTCATATTTGTTTGAATCAAAAATCTGCTCTAAGCAACAAAAAGTAAAGCTACATTTACATGTTCCTCAAAGACATAAAGTTCTGAAGATATCTGTAGATATCTAAAGAATCAATGTACTTTTATCCCTTGTTTGCCATATCTTACAAGCCTTTGCAAATTTAGAAGTTAAAAAAAAATTCAGTATAACTAACTTCTTTAGTAATTGCCAAAAACACCATAATATTCATGTTCTTTATTTTGATGTTGACGCAACAACACTAACAACATCATAATTCTTACATTTCAGCACATGTAATTAGCACTGCTATAGTTACAAATGAATCTCTTTGAACACTGACTGCAAGCACTTCCTTTTGTTGTTTTTGTAGTATCTCCCAGATATCAAAGAATTTACCAATACTAAAATTTTTAAGTCCATTAGATCATAGTCATTATTTTGTTTTTATTTTGTTTTTGTTTTTTTGGCGCATTTGATTTTAACTGTTTTTCTTTATGCTTTTAAAACATTTGTTACGTCATTTTATAAATGATTAAGATTCATATCTAAAAAATGATATTCATAAACTTAGAATCAGGTAATCATTAAATTCAAAGCACCAATATGATTCCAAATAACAATCACAATTTAAAAAAACAGAAAGGATTTCTTTCTAGCGTTACACTATACCGTTGCAAGTTTACAGCTATGAACATTAAAAGTAGTTTAGGAATTAAAATTTTTTTTTAAACTACAAGGTACTCACTGCAGTTTAGCTCATCAGTATCGTCTCTACAGTCAGAACGGTGATCACATCTCCAGCGTCGAGGGATGCAGTGCCCATTATTACACCTGAAGTAGCTTGGGTCACAGGTCTGAGAGTCTGAAATATAGACAGCTTCACTCAGTATTGGTCTATTTAATAAAACATACCTGTCAACTATACAACTGCCAATTTTTTATGAAGGCTAATGATGAAAAACTATATTTATAATTATGAATGTTAAAAAAGAAGCTTAAGAAGTGCTTTAGACTGATAATTTTGACGGGTTACAAAAAAAAATAACAGCAGAAGGTCATCTAACACTAGACAAGCTTCAGGAATCAACAGAAAACTCAATCAACCAATCATTCACTCCAATAATGAAGACAATTTCAAACAATCAATGCTTCAATCAAAAGCAAATCAGTGAAACTTGTATGATATCCCCTGCCTCCCTTTCCTCATAAGCTTAATATGGAATGACAAAGCCCTTGATAAACAATTTGAGCAATTAGTTGTTTCAAATGTGAAAAACATTTGTGACTAATGACTGAGAAGTCGGGAAACCTGAAAGGTACTACAGATATTGTCATTGTAATATTTTTTAATGTTTTATTTTTATTGTAATTGGGCCTCACTCAGTATCTATAAAGACAAGGTGGAAACCCATTCTGTAATAACAAAAGATTTAAATGTTTTGTATGTATGTTATGTGCTACTTACGGCACTCTTCATTGTCCTCATCAGAATTGTCGCCGTCACCACAGTCTGGATCTCCGTCACATATCCATTTCTAAACAAGACAAATGGTAGTAAAACAGAAACAAACATTATTTTTTTAGAAAACAAAGGCATCTGCTGTGGTCACGTAGTAATGTCTTTGAATTGGGAATAAAGGCTTTGAAAACCTAGCAGAATTTAAGCCTTGAATTTATGGTTAGTTGGAAAGCACTTTACACAACCCTCCTTGCCTAAAGTCAGGGATAATTAGGTACCAGCTTTGCTGTTGACAAGCATCAGCTTCATTCTGTTGAATAACAACATGTAGTCTCTAAACCTACGGAATCAATATGGTTGCAAGTTATTCGTAAAAAATGACCTTTTCAAGTAAATTGCAAACTGGAAAATAATATCCACCTGCCCAGCTTTCTACACCCTTCCCTCTGGTAAGACTTAATATTTTCCAAGCTGTGGGTTCTAGAACAAGCTCCAGGTACAGGAAAATTAATTTAGCTTGAAGTCGTACTGCCTGAATGGAAGATATTCTTAGATGGTCAGGTGCTGAAAAACATAAAATCTTTGTTACAAAATACTAGAATTTACATTCAACAAAGGTGACTCAAATTTTTTTTCAGGTTTTATCGAGTCCAAGATTTGTAAACATTATCAGAGATATATAAATTTATCATGTCAGGTTGTTCCTTTAATACTTCATAAAACTGTTCACCAAAGATACTCACATCTTTAATACAGCTGCCTGTTCTTTTACACTTAAAGTGGCCTTCTCTGCAAGGGAGTGTCATGCAGTTTTCAGGCTCGTCAGAGCCATCCAGACAGTCATCATCATTGTCACAGACGAACAGATAGGAGATACAGCGAGAGTTGTTGCACAAAAAATTACCGTCGCTCTCATTACATTTTTTGATTGCTGGAGAGAAATAAAATAAAATAGTAATACCGTAGTTTTACAACATGATGTAGGCATATTAATCCTCTTTGGTAAATTTTTGGGTATTATGAAAGGATACAACATGTGTAATTAGGCAGAAGTATCGAATAAAAGTTTTCATACTCTACTTGAAATCTCTATTTAGGATTAAAACAACAACAACAACAACAACAACACATAATCAAACAAGAAAGGCATATGACAATATTGGCAGAAAAGTCTTCAAGGAAGAGAAAATTAAACCTAAAAAATTCTAAAGATAAAAATATATTAGGTCAAAGTACCACAAAAAGTGGATAAGTATCAAAGATAAAGAAATTAAAAACAAATACTGCCGTGTTGTTTTTTTTTTTTTAAACCATGCTAATTGCAACCACAATTCTTATGTTCTTCAACCTAAATCAATACTGAGAGGTTTTTTTTTCCTTACAAATCCAAACTTAAAGCTGGTTACTTTCCATCAAACCTTGATTGCATAAAATAGCATTAATGTGACCCTAAGCACATCACTGTCAGTCACTTGCCTCTTAACATATTGATGACATTGTTTTGGTAAATACCCATTAAATTTCTTTGAATGCACTCGGTGTAACATACATTTTAGTAAACTGTGCTTAATTTTCAGCCACAAATGTTGACTTTAGATATAAGCTGGTAATTTTGGTTTTTAGCCTGCTTCAGCTCACATTGTGGCCAGTTGGTAGGAAGGCGGACTGGGCAACTGCCACAGCTTGTTAGCTTCTGAATAGGCTATGTGGCTGAGCAGAATGTCCATGTTTGTACTGTGCTTACTGTATTTTTCAGTAAAGCATATATATATAAGAAGGCTTTTATTGTCAGCTTTGAGTTACAATTATTATGCAATCTTGATACCTGTGCCATTAGACTCATAGGACATTTTGTTTTTTTATGTAACGAATGGTTTATAGTTTTAATCAGTTAAGGAAGGTCAGACATGTAAGATGAATTTTTCAAAGAGAGGCTGACGGAGTGCAATACTTTCATTTAGTGAAGGGGTGAGCCGGGTGAGTGGGAGCAAATTAAATCTAATTTAGAACAAGCGAACCTTTTGAGTTTTGGTTAGTGTCTCGGCTAATCTAAAGCTTAATTATTCTATTCCAAAAAATTATAAAGCTACAACTAAATATGGGCTGTCACTTTATAATGAAGCAAAGATCGGTAAGGAGTATTAATAAATGATTCAGTGAAGAGAAGAAAACCAAGGAAATTAGAAAAAGGCTAACAAGGTCAACCCACAGAGCTTGTAAGATGCTCAACATATGTGCATGTTGAGCGCAGTAAGTTAAAGATTTAGCTTTATGAAAGCAATTATAATTTAAGAATCCTTCTCATGAGGTATCTCAACATTTTCCTAATCATGAATGAAAATTCAACACTTGCAACAATGAAATATGTTTTCAAATTCTTACGGTTATCAAACTTACGTTCTGGTTCATCCCCGCACCAGTCATCAATAGGTATACACTTATTACCCTTTTGACATTTTTTGTAGTGCTCCATACATGTGTAGCTCTCTACAAAAGAAGAGAAAGTAATCCAAATAAAAACATTAATGAGGTATTTATCTGAAACATAAACTGTCAAAGTTTTTCAGAAATAAAGTAATAAACATCTAAAGCAAATCATGTCATCCAGATTTCAAATCTTAAAAAAAGTCTATTCAACCCACACTATGCAAGTTTTGATTAAAACATGGTTACTTATTATTAGACCATATGGAATTAAATGTAAAATTCCAAAATGTATTTGAGAAAACCAATAAGTCTTGTCCAAACTTGAAGCACATTTTAAAAAATTTGAGTTTACCACTTAGAAAATATTTTACATGCAGATCTGAGCATGGATGTTTAGGCTTATTTACTATTTTGAGATCATCTTGCACATAAAATAAAGTTTGATCATTTCTCTACTCATCGATAGCTATCACTATTACTATTTCATTGAGAGGTATAAGCATTTGAAATGTATGAACAAGTCCAAGATTTTTCTATGATGCTTAGAATTATGAGAACTTTTTAAATATATTGAATTTCGTTTTTCTAAAATTTATATGTTTTTCTTTCGATAGTAAACTTAAAAGAAAATAGAAACTTTTCTATAATTTGTATGTTTGGTTTCAGCACTATACTCAAAAGAAAGTATTCAATGAGACTGACCACAGAAGCGCTCATCTGATCCATCACGGCACTGACGAGTCCCATCACAGATATTACTAGGTGGGAAACAGTCATAAGCCGAGCTGGCATTCTGACATTGAAACATTCCTGGGGCAGGACAGTAGTACTTGCCTGGAGAAAGAATGGTCCAAGAATCATTGTCAAAGAGATTGATCCCTTAAAAGAATGTTTGTTTCATGAAATAGTTTTTAAGATGTTTTTTAAAAACATTTTTAACAACCCCTTATTGGGCAGGGCAAAGACTGTTAAGATGTTTTCCTGAATTCATTGCAGTGGTTTCAAACATTGGCTAAAATTTCTGTAGATTTCAATATGGCACCCTATTCCTTGGCCATTTGTGCTCTATCTTGAAGAAGAAAAGAAAAAAAGGGAAATATATTGTATTGCAACAAGGAAGAGAACTATATATTTTCCTATCCAAAAGTTTGCAAAAGGAAAAACAAAACAAAAAATATTTTGAGCTGTTTTCTCTTTTTAAAAAAAACAACAACAACAAAAATGTTATGAGTGTCAATCAGGGCATGTTAGATGTCGAACTCCTTGTGTAGACCTACCGCAAGTGCTTGGTTCATCAGATTCATCTTCACAGTCTGGACTACCATCACAGCGCCAATAAAAAGGGATACACTTTGAGCCTGATTTACAGAGGAACTGGGAACTAAAACAACATGATAGAAAAAACAGGAAGTTATGAATCATATAATGGTATCATCCATATAGACAAACATGGCTTATACAGTCAGGAAAATTGAATAAACAAGGTATTGATGATTAAAAAAAAGATAGATTTAGAAATCCGTAACTCTGGACTCTTTTTCTTGAAGACATTTCAACTAAATTGATAAGCACAGTTTTAATTTATTTCTGTGACCATTAAACTCTCCTGTTCTCCTTGATTTATCACTGTTTTCAAAAAATAATTTTTTGTTTTATTTATTGGAAGAAGTTAGTAAGCTCAAACACATTCACCATTGAAAAGCTGAGATAAATGCATAGATGATTTGTTGGCAACACTCTAATAAAGAAGTTTGTAAAATAAGGATCTCTGATGGATTGTGGCTATGATAAGAGTCCCTCTATAATGACTTCCTTGGGCAACAAAGCAGCCAGATCTCTGCAAGAGGATGAACAAACCTGGTGCAATTTGATACACATGTCCTTTTGTCTGCCGCCAGGTAATGATTCTCAGGGCAGGCACAGACAGCGCCCACCTGATTCTTGTCTGCAGGTCTCAGCAGGCAGAGGTGTGAACATGATAGGTAGTCACAAGGCGCCAGGCCGCGTTTGTCTTTCACTGAGTTGGGAAAACAAGGGATCCAATAAACTTGATAAAATCATAAGGAAAAACAGCAAATTAAAACACATAGCACCAAATGGAAAAAAAAGAATTCATTAATTTCTTAATCATGAAAAGTTTTTTAAAAGTTACAGTGATTTTCTTACTCAGGGAGAATTAAAAAATAAGAAAATGTAGCTGACAAAGGGATTAAAACAATTTGATCACATCAGTAATTTAATTCAACCCAGTTAACTCTTTGTGCGGCCAGTAAGATCTCACAAATGACAACCTGTCACATTCAGAAAAACGAAGCCTACATATAAAAATTGCACCATAATTCAGATTTTGACTCGTAATTCACAGATTTAAAAATTCCACAGGTATTTGCACTGGCACTGATGATTTTCAAAAAAAAAAGAGAAAAAAAGGTTTAAGAATGGACCAGAAAGATGAAACTGTAGATTAGATCATTTAGATCTTTAGAATATATTATCAAAGTGTAAAATACCGCAGTTTCGAGCAGATCACATTGTAAAACCAATACAGATGTATATTTAACTTATGTATCTTAAAAAAATGCTGACCCTTTTTTTAAGGCTGCCAAAGAAAAATAGATAATGAAGCAAATTATATATGCACAAAGACATTTCTGTGCTGAAAAAAACAAAAATCTAGAATACAGAGGAGGCAAGAATCTCACTTGGTAGTTGTCTTAAAGGATGTACAACTTGAACGTCCATAGGTCTGTAGCGCACACCTGAAATCTGCCTGATATTATTCCCTGAGATCTTGTTGGCTTCCATCACCGAACTGAGCTCCCAATCTGTCCAGTAGATTTTATCTGCAGGGAGAACAACCTCAAATTACAACCAAAGCTAGACTATCAAAACTCTTCGATAATATGCATTTAAATAACCTTCTACTAAGTACTTTTATAATAAATCCCGGTGTCAATAATTATGTCACTTCCCTCTCATATTCTCTTTTGAAGAATACTTGGTGTAAACAGATGGAATAGCACATTGTTCAGACATTAGCAGTTCCTTTTTTTTTTTTCTAAGTGAAATAAAAAAGACTGACCAAAATCAACTCCGAACACCAAAACTGCAGGTTAAAAGCAATGAGAAAAACATTTCAAGTCATAAATAAGATCAATTAAAAATATTCCTTTCTCAACAGGGTATCATTTCTCTACATTGTTCTATAATTAACTGTCTGAAGATTACCACACAAAGGGTATTGCAAGTTTTATTCCTCACCTTCAAACGTAGTAATAGCAAACACATGAGGCGCCGTCTTTTTATCTCCTACGATGGTCCTCACATTTCTCCCATCCAGGTCAGCCATGCCAATGTAGTCAAGCTGACTATCTCCCCAAAAGATCTGGCATTCATTAGAAAATATTCATTTTGGAACCTTTGGTTTCCAAAACCACTTCAGTTCAAACATTAGAGACTTAAATTTGCCAAAGAGTCATTTTTATTTAAAAAAAAAGAGATAGCTAACATTTCTTTTCATAGACTAAAGTTATAATAATTGCATTCATAATAAAAGAATAATAATTGACCTAATACTAATGCAAATGATAATTATATCAATGATGAACATAATAATATACAATAGCAACAGCAACAGCAACAGCCAATAATGGTGCCACAAAAACGCAATTTAAAATAGGAAAGTCTCCAATACAACACAGATTTGTAAAAATACTAACCTTTTCTGTGATATAATCTATGCTGAGAGCATTTGGCCAAGCAATGCTCTCATTGATAATATGCCTTCGCTCTGTACCATCCATATTCATTTTAGCAATGTGAGGAGTTTCATCACCCCAGTCTGTGTAGAATAGAAGTCCTTTCTGTGGAAACACCTGAAAAACGTATGAGGAAAACATAATTTATCATAAAAGATAAAAAAATCAGGTCACCTTTGCTACAACAAAACAGTGTCTTTATTTCATTTTGCAACAGTAAATTCAGTTTCTTGGGTCAAGGTAGCAATCCTCCTTTGACTTATTTTATTGGGGCTTTTTCAAAGAGTATAGGGCCGTTGAATATGAAATGTATCAAAAAAAAGAGCTGCATGTTGTGTGGTATTGGGACACTCTTTTAATTTTCCATAAAGTTGACTTTATGCAATTTATTGAACTGACTCTTAGTTGACAGCCAGTGAAGAATTATTTATTTTTGTACCATTCAGAGATGAATTGCTGGCAGTTACATGAGGGATTATTAACTCATCACGCCTCAGACGAATTTTCTTCGTCAGATTACATGTAAACTTTGCTATTCTATACATTCATTTATGACCACTAACAATTAAGCTTTTTGTTTGATCAATCTATTTATAAGACAAAGTTTAGAATAAAACATAATTGTAATGATCTCAGAATCTGTATGAATCAGGTTGACATATGATACACGTTTTTCAGGAAAAGGGAAGTACTGTATGAATTAAAGTACCTGAAAAATTTATTATCTCAGAAACAAAACATTACATCTTGTATCCACTATTTCCAGTTGAAAATAGAAAAGGATATTTTGATCCCTTGTCAATCCTTTGCCACAGAGATTTCTAAAAAGTTTAGGGAAGCTACAAAACAGGCATCAAGAAGAAAATAAAACTTCTTTTCAAATTCAAACAACCTTACCTCTATAGCTCTGGGTTCTTCCAGCCCCTGCCGCAGAAGAATTTTCCTGTACAGCCCGTTTAACTTGGATACCTCAATGGTATATTTGGCTCTATCAGTCCAGTAAAGGTTACCTCCAATCCAGTCAACTGCCATGCCATCTGGGTTTCGTGTGGTTGTGTGATGCAACGTCTCAATTTTCATGGATTGCTTTGAAAGTAAAACCAAGATAAGAGCAAAGTTTAGGGGTAAAGTTGTACAGCAAACATTTTAAAAGATTGAAATGCGATAAGTTAAGATAACACATTCACTTTCACATGAGAAGTGTCATTTCTTTTTGCATTATTACTTTGCGAAATCTTCTATGGCACTCAATGTGTTTTGCAAGATTTACCCACAGACCATCAGCAAACAGTTAACTTTTCTCAACTTATGAAGGAAAACCAAAGAGAATCTTATGAGAAGGGCATTCAATTTAGAATACTGACAAAATCTTGCAAAGACTCATTACAGCATTTTACTCAACAAGATTTCAAAGATGGAACTCCAGGCCCAATATTTACTAATGTGGAAATACCAGCAATCCACAAAAGAACAATTGTAGAGTATTAGGAGATTTCAATAATTCTAGAGCAACAGAATAGCCAAACGTTACTAGCTTTACCTCAGCATCTTGAGTCGATGTTGTCTGCCAGGAAGAATCATATGTCATGTGCTCAGAGAAATTAAATGCCATGCGTTTGATGAAAGCTTTGTCCTCCAAAAGTTCTGACCAGTAGATCATCTGTCCTTCCCAATCAAAGTCAACAGCTACACCATTATTTAGTCGGCTCAATACAAATTTCACATCAGGTGTGCGTGTTGATATAAGCCTCGTATAGAATCGGTTTATCACCAATATGTGAGGCTCAATGTCTGAGGGGTGAAAAGAGAGAGAGAGTAAAGTAAAGAGCCATGAACTCAGCTTTAAATTCTTAAAAAGAACTTCAGAAAATGTGTCATATGAAAGTTTAAAGACATAAAGGTTCCATACACAAATGAAATTTAAAATGACATGTGGCTACCCAGCTAAAATGAAAGCTAAAAAAATGAGGCTAACATTATAAAATGAAAGTTAAAAGACATGAAGTTATCATACTAAAATGAAAGTTAAAAGACATGAGGCTATCATAGCAAAATGAAATGTATTGCTCCACTGAAAAATGTTTCTTTTTTTTCTCAGAGGTTAACTGACATAATTAACTTTCCTTTCAGAGAATTTAAGTACAAAGAATTCAGAGAGAACAAAATAGCTTTTCCTGCAGTTAGTCACTATCTTTCATCTACTGGTGACTTGTAAGCAGTAAAGTATAAAAGTTTGATTTTATTTGCTAACAATTTAAAGTATGAGTAACCCAACATTAACAATAGCTTCTAAATACAAAACAAGACACTGGAACTAAAATTGTTTAAGTCACTGTTAATTTCAGTAATGAAATCTTGATTTACATTGTGTCCATTTTGTTTCGATATAAGCAAATTTCACATTCCATAGGAAACTTAGCCTTTCTTCTAGAGCTATAGCTCAGAATGGAGCTCTTCACATATCTTCTTTTCTTTGCTCTGTTTTGTAATAAGGAAAAACCATGTGTCTATCCAGAAAATTTACAGAACATGTGAAAGAAAGAAAAACTGAAAATTTTGAGACTCAAATAAAATTAATAAGAAATGAAAAAAAAATGGGAAAATGGGAAATTCAACCACATTGTTTGCATGTTTTCAAAGAAAATTGGCCAAACTTTTTTTTTTTCTTTCATGCTTCATACAGTTTATCTCAACTTTATGATAAAACAATTAATTAAGTTCTGAAGTAGACTTAGGTCAATATTTCCTGTGCTTTATGATATTACTCTAGGCTACCTTAAAAAAAGTCATATAATTCTCACATCAGTGAGGTCCCCAAAAATTCTGTTTCTTTAGTTTTTTATTTATCCACATCCCCTATTTCTCTCAAGCCCCTCCACAGAGAGAGAACAAATTTAGCTAAAACATGCATGTACAAACCTAGAGCAAAACAAATGAACTTATCTAGAGGCTCATTAAACTTTCTCAAAATCAAATAAGAGCCTTGAAAAAAGACACAGACATTGTGTTGCCAATTTTACTAAAATATATTTTAACCTGTTTCTAAACTAAATCAGAATATAATCCTATGAGAAAGGCAAATAAAATTCTTTTTGCATCAAGAAAGGGAGACTTGGTTTGACCGAGAATTAATGGATCATTCCATTCCTGCTTTCCATATATGCTAAGAATTCAATCAATTTCAAAACTGTATTGTTTGTCGCACAGGTGGACAATGTGGTGACAAGAACTTTAATGTAGTACTCCTCTCTGCTTACTATCATTAGCAATGCAGGTGTGTCTGTCTCTCTGCAGCTGGTATCCTTTCTCACAACTACATTTGTAACTACCAATTGTGTTGGTACAGTGTTGCCCGCAAGGACTCGATAATTTGCACTCATTTACATCTGTGAAAAAGATAAAAAAGAAAACATTCAAAACAAGAAAAGCAGGAAGGGTGGCATGCTTTTTCTCCTCTTTGGTTAACTTGCTAAAACTTGTCATAATTTTAAAAGAATTCAGTTAGCGTTCAGCCAACAAAAAGCAAAATAAAAATAATAAATAAATGAATTTAATCTCCTTCCAGTGACATCCATGTCAGTACACATTTGATATTCTTGAGTGAATGTTCACAAGATATGTAAAAGACTTTAACAATAACTATTACTTATATAGACTCAATACATGCATGAAGCACTCTTTAAGGAGCCTTAAACCTTCATGATTGAGTATTTTCATATAATAGGTGGCACATGGCCAGTTGGAGTCATCTTGTGGCTACAAGAGTGACTAGGTAAGTTCTTCTTGCAAAATATTTACTTTGACAGTATGCTAAGATAGTTTATGTGATAGTGCTCAGCACACCGATACTGTCATATGGATGAAAAACTCTTGTCATGTTTAGTAAAAGAGATTCTTTAGCAGGATTGCTGCTATTTATGCTTGCTCCTATATGCGTGAGACATGCTTTGTCTACTTACCAACACAGACTCTGTCGGTAGAGGACATCTGATAGCCCTGATGGCATTCACACTCGTAGCCAATATTCTTGTCAACACACTTATGATTGCAAACTGGTGGGGTCAAAGCACACTCATTGATGCCTGAAATAAAAGCATTTTCAAAATAAAACTTAGGATTTAAAAATCATTAGTCTGATAGCCTAAGAGAGTGTTAAATCTAATTCTGGGGAGCATTATTTTCTTTTTGATTCTTCAGGTAAAGGAGAACTTAAGCACTAGCAATTCAAAGCTGAGAGAAAAAAATTTCAAAGGCATGTTTGAAAAAAAAACCCTTTTCACGAGTGATGCACAAAAAAATTTTCAAAAACATGCTTTAAAATGCCCAGTTTTTAAGTTCCTTTGCCACCAAGAACAATAGCAAAACTTTAAAATATTAATTTTGGCACGATCAATACAAACAAGTTGAAATGGTTAAATGACCTTTTGGAAATGTTTTTCTTCAAAAGTAGGCCAGCCTGTATCATTTTATGTCTGTGGAAATTTTATGATACAGTACTGAGCTCAAGACGATACAAAAAAGTCTTGGAAGTGAATCCTAGCATCTATGTACAGAGACTTTTACTCTTTAATTTAAAATGCAGATTGTTCAATTTCATGCTGAGGTGGTGATCAATATTGCGAAATTTTTAAACACCCAAAAATAAATTTGTTTCACAGGACACTTGGCTATTTATCAAGAAAAATGCTCCTGCTGGACAACCTACCACAAATTGAAGGCTCATCTGATTCATCGCCACAGTCATCAAACCCATTGCACAAGAGATCATCTTCCTCCAGACAGATGCCATTATCACACTGAAAGTCATTAGGATTCTGACAAGGGCCCGACCAATACTCTGGACAGTTTTCCTCATCAGATCGGTCCCGGCAGTCAGGATGACCATCACACCTCTGCCTCTTTAGTATGCATTCGTTTCCTTTGTGACACTTGAACTCTATTTGCGGCAAGCAAATGTGAATGACTGGCAAAAGTACAAGAATATGGAGAAATGACAAAGCACTAGAGCATCCTCAAAGCAAAACTCTATGCTGCCTAATGAGTTTTGTTATCTTAAAGATTCTTGAAATAATAATATGTAATGATTTTTTTCATGCCTTAGCATCAATCAAGGTGGGCTCAGTTAATATAAAGTGGATATTAACTAAAGTGATTTTTTTTTACATAATACTTTCAAAGCTTTACAATTTTCAAATCACATGTAACAAAAGAAGCACATTATATTTTCTTTTTTACAAAATTACAAAAATGAAGGAGATTAAAGATAGAAGACCAGACAAAATTTACAATTAAAAAAAAAAAAAGAGTGGAACACATTAAATATAATGAAATTGCTTTTTTGAATGACCTATTTAAAACATTTAAGTTAAGTTTTCTGGGGGGAGGGTAAAAAAAATTCTAAAGCTATGTTTTTTTCACACTTTTGAAGGAGAGAAATTTTTTTTCAAATGATTTCAAAGATTCAGTTTATAAAAATTCCAGTGCGTGCTTAATGTTCTCATACTGCTCCACAAGAGTCAATAATCACTGGACTGACCACAAGTGCTAGGCTCGTCTGATTCGTCTCCACAGTCGTCATAGCCATCACAGACTGCACTTTCGTCAATGCAGTGTTGATTGAGGCATGTGAACTCCTCTGGCCAGCATAACACAGGTGCTGGAAATGTGTGATAAAATGTCAACACTTAATCATAACAGGATTAGTGAAAAAGCAATTTTTTTTTAATGTTTATAATACTGCATTAATCAGTTCTCAAATATTTGGCTGTAAATATTACAGACAAAGGGCTCAATGCATCAATCACAGTGCTGAGCCAATTTTCAAAAAGGAAAGTGAAAAGAGCAAATCAATTAAAAAATTAAGCATGACAAGCATGAAGCTGTTTGCTCTAGTGTTTACAGCATGAATTAAGTTTTGAGGACCAGCAAGAACCCCAGTTTTGAGGACCAGCAAGAACCCCTATTCTAATTTAAATTTAACTTGAGGCTGGTAGTCATAGATTTATCATCTGCAACTAATTGAATCTGATAGACTATGTCAGTGCTTTTGGGAGTTTGCACCTAAGTATTGCAGGTGCTGCCTTCAACAATAAAAAAACACCTTCTGAAATGCTAAGATCCCATTACCAAATTCTAGTTTTCAAGCACAGTCAAGTCTAATATCATTTAAAAGCCTTATTCATCTGTACAAGACCCTATTAAAAATCATTTGCATTTCTGGTCTCAACGTGATCTTGTCAGTTTCTTTCAGTGGTATGTTCTATTAAAGAAATTTTTCTGTTATTTTTTAGTCATTTATATTAAGTTAAGGGGAGTGATATTTCCGAAAACAAAGACTGGCAACCAAATAAAGATTTTGCCCTTTATTTTTTCCCATTCGTTCTTTGAGGATGCAAATGATTTAGCAAAGTAAATATCTTATAAAGTGGTGAACGACACTGTGGTTTGGAACTAACCACAATTAGTAATGTTGTCAGCTCTCTCATCTTCACCAGCCTCGCAATCATGGTCTCCATCACAGACAAAGGATTTGGAGATACAGCGCCCAGATGGGCACTTGAATTGATGCTGCGTGCAATTGTGGTTGGCTGGTAGAAAAGAAGAAAAAAATATTAACATCTATGTTCTTGAAATGAAAAGGAATATAATGTTTTTTGGAAAGTGATCACATGATTTTTTACCATATTACTGTAGCTACTTTACAATGCAGATTCAAAATTAATCAATCAATCAATCTATCAACCAATAAATCATTAAATCTCTCTCATATTAGTTAGAGGCATATAATGGAAGAAAAGAAAACTCTTCAAATGATCAAACCGATATAATTCACAACCACCTAAAAATGAACACTGCAGACAACTTACCACAATTTTCTCCCTCATCAGAGCCATCTTTACAATCTCTGTGACCATCACATTTCCAACTGTCAGGTAAACAGCTTCCATTACAATGGAAAAGTCCCGGCTCACAAACTGCAAGGGTAGGGGAAGGCATAGAGAAGACAAAAAATATGAAGTTTAAAGAACCAACTGTAAAGAAGGCGTCAGATGGCAATCTTCTGCTGCTCACATATCTCTCTATCCTCCACCTCTCTGTTCCTCTCCTTTTTACCTCATTTCATTTTTGTGTGTGTTATCTTTGAAAATTTATGGGCAATACCATATTTTTTGTAAAAATGCAAGCAACAATCTGCAATCCTATTTTAGATGTATCTTACTTTCAGCCCTTCTAGCTGCTCTTTTTTTCCCATTGTTCTTATTCTCCCTGTAGTAAAATCTAAGAGAGACTTAGGGGATTACACAAATCAAAACTATTACATGGTTCTTGTGTGTGAAGAAATTGTTTCATTTCTTTTTAAAAACAAAAGATAAAAAGTGAAATGAAATGCCATGGGGGTTGGTCATCAATCCAAACTTGTATAGGAAGCCATGAAGATCACTCACCACATCCTATCTCATCTGTACCATCAAGGCAGTCAGAAATATTGTCACACTTGGAAATCTGACGAATGCACTTGGTCTTGTCACAACCAAAGAACCCATGTGGACATGAGGAGTTGTCTTCTGTAGATTAAAATACCAATAGAGAATCAATAAAGAGATATTGAGGCCAGAGGGGAGAACAACAAATCAGTGGTGAATAAATGAACAAATATCACAAATGGTTATAAAATCCTTTACAAGGCTGATTTATCAAACTGTTGAACATCTACTAATTCTTATATAGGGACTGACTAAAATCTTAGCTAAGGAGCCAAAGAAAAAGAAAGTATCAAAAAACAAAGAACAAATTTACAAATTCGAAGTTGTGAAACAATGAGACTTTAAAGTTTTAAGCAGTTGAAGAGAGGAACAAAAATGACATGAAAACTTCAAAGTCTACTGCTCTCAAATACTGGATGACGGTCCATAGAGTTTGGTGCATATACTCGTATTAGCTTTTCTTATTTGTACAACTTAATATCTCGAGGACATTATGTACAAAACTTGTTTCACAAATCCTGCAAAAGGTTTCATGCAATATGCATGGAGCTATGTGGAGGATTGGGCTCAGCATCTTTTGGCCTGCCCTACTAGAGCCTGCAGCAGTTTGACCCACGGTGTATTTCTCAGGAACTCTATGAGTCATGGAGCCACAGTAGTCAAGAGTCGTCTCTCCTGATGCCCTTTAAAATAGGTGTGTTTTGGTTAAGGATTATGGGAAAGCACCTGTTACTATTCATAGCGAGGGGGGTACCGTTTGTTGTTTTCATTCACAACAAGCCTGGTTCAGGCATGAATTTTCATCAGAAGAATGTTGTTTATTTGCAAAATTTTTGAAAAGAATAGATGTTTTTAACGATTATTTCAAGAAAGATTATCATTACAATAAATTTACATAGGTTGATAAGCTAAATATTGACTTGGATCCAAACGGTTTGTTCGCATCTATAGAAGTGCAGTAAGGCAGAAACTGGTTGCAAAGCTCTCACTTCACCAATTCTAAATTCCATAACCAGGCACGATTTAGATGACATTCCTGTTGGCATAACCTTTTCATTTTTCTAATCTATCCTTTAATCTTTGGATTGAAATTATTTTTGAGTACCACAACCATAGGATGGATCTAGATCTAGATCTATCACTGTAACCAATGCTAGCAGACACAAGCCGCGCAGGTGAACCAAGGAGCTAACTGCCGTGTAGGCCTAGCTATGAATAAAACTTTCTCCATTGGTCTTCATTGCTGTGTGCTGTGAGTAAGCAGGGGTTCTTTCTCATTTAGGGTGGCGTCCCTTTGGAAACAGTGGCGCCAGGTTATTCCAAATCTAAAAATAGTTTGCTTAACCAAAACGGGCCTATTGTGATTATATCCTGGACTTTGTGGCATGATGACAATTTAAGATGAAAGTGGCCACTTACAGAGATAATTATTTCTAAGGACCCAAGTTATTTTTTGTGTTTCTTATGCTTACTTTTGTTGTCACAGTTGACCTCATCATTATTGTCAAAGCAATCATTGTTACCATCACAGATCCATGAGGGGTAAATGCACATAGATGTAGTATTACAAGGCACCAAGGTTGTGTGTTCAACTCCATCAATCCTGGCTCCTTCGCATGTTGTGTCTTTAATGAAACAAGAAAAAGAGAGAATAAGGAAAGGGTTTATGGGCAATTTAACAATGCCAAACGATACTCAGTCAGGTTACCTGCTGGCAATTTAGAAAGCTCAGAGTTTATGCATTACAAAAGCTTTGGTCTACCTGTTTCACAAGTCCAAAAGAGAGTAAGGTGTACAAACGGTTGACCAAGAAGCTAACCCCATTCTAGTAGATTTAAATTTGTTTTAAGTCTCTCAAGTCTCTCTCAGAGGGCAACCTTGTCCACCTACTCTACTTACCTGTGAACCATGTGTTGCCCTTAGCAAAGTATGAAGGAAATGGCATCAAAATGTCTTTCAGGTGCATGAGAAACAATCAAAAGAAATTATCCACGTGCTTTTTCCCTTAAAAGCATTAAAAGCCGGTACAAATATTTTGTAAGAAAACAACATGGGGTGCTTGCCGTTTCTGGAATGAGCTGTCTAACTTAAAGAATATTTCTTAGATTGGCAGCTGGGTATCATAACATTATCCAGATGTATAAAATGGAATTGGAGCTGTCTCTTTTCTCCCTCCTAAGAGCTGAGCAAGAAACAAGTCAGATTAAACACAATGTACCAAATGTTGCATTGAGCCACTTAATGCATCATCAGTACTGAATGCTCCCCTGCTTTACTTTTCTGTATTGAGAAAATCCATGAATGTCTTGATTACTTACTGCATTTCATTTCGTCTGAGTGATCCATGCAGTCACTGACATAATCACAGCGACGGATCATGTCTATGCATTCACCATTGTTACACCGGAATTGACCCTCACTGCATGGGCAGTTCTTTTCATCAGCTCCATCTGAACATTCTACTTGGCCATTGCAGACACTGTCCTCTTGCAGACAGTGCTGGATTTTGTTGAGCCCAGAACACTGAAACATGCCTGGTGGACACCGACGTGTTGCTGAATGAGAGAAAAAGAAATTTTTATGAAAAAGCTTGACATCTATTATATATTTGGCAAATACAAAACTTCGTTCGCCTAAAACTCAAGCTCTACCTCACCAATAACTACTAAACTGCGTATGGCTTTTACAATGATGGTTTTTGTTCTATCATGACTTTGATTAAATATCTTTGTAATTTTATAAAAAAAAGTTTTTTCTTCAATGTTTGGATTAACTTGGATTGCAATTCTCAAACCGGTCGCTATTATCATCCGCCAAGAAGAAAGTGGAAGTCGGAAGTCAAATAAAAGCGAACACATGTAACAGATCTAAATTTAAAAAAAGGAAATAAAAAAAGACAAAGTTGTAATCTTTATTATCTAATTTTTCATAACTTTTTTTAAAATTATGCTATAAATGTATGTTTCCCAACACTTAGTTCTAGACTAGATCTACTAGCATTACCAGAAGAATCACTAGATTTAGAGCATTGATACTCTGGATCTTCATATGAAAGATCTTTTTCAGACTTTTCAGAAGTTGAAACGTCTTGGTAAGGTTCGAAAAAGTTTTTTTGCTCAACTCGGTGTGGGTGCACGGAGTCTCATTATAAGGCATTGTTGTTTGTTTTTGACGTCAAGAAAGCTGCGTGTTAGGAGTTTGCATTGTGTGTGTAAGTGCAAGTGAAGAAGTAAAAAAAGAAGAAGAAGAAGGGTTGTTTGAGTTAGTGGTGTGGTCCACAGTGGTAAATTTATCTACTCTTACTGTTTGTAGTAGTAAGTGCAAATACATTTTTTGTTTTTTCATGGTTTTTTGATGTGTGGTGTTGTCGCAGTCATTGTCATTTGATGTATGTAATTAAGTAAAAGGTCTTTCTCCACACCTCGCCGACTCCCCCTCTCTCTCTCTCTCTCTCTCTCTCTCTCTCACTTTCTGTCTGTCTGTCTGTCTTTGTCTCTGTCTCTCTTATTCTCTCTCTCTCTCTCTCTCTCTCTCCCTCTCTCTCTCTCTCTCTCTCTCTCTCTCTCTCTCTCTCTCTCTCTCTCTCTCTCTCTCTCTCTCTCATATGGGTTCTGCAAATCTTTGTGTAAATCCAAACAAAAAAATCACAAAACAAAAATTGGAAAAAAAAAATTAATCAAAAAACAAAACCAAAGTAAACCTGGCAGGATGGGTTTTTTTTCCCTAGTTCCGGTTCTACTGAAATTATCTTTAATTTCAATTTAAATGTTTGATTCTCGGTCATGTTTCAACACTTGGGCGTTTGAGGCCTGATGCAAAACGGCTTCGCTCAAAAAGACAATCCAATGTAAACAATCATGAAGCAAATGAAGAGGTTGTTGCTACATTACCCCAAGCTCTTTCATATTTTCCCTTGGAAATTGTTCAAAACTCTTTGATTGAAAATCTGTGTCATGTTTGCAAACACTGTGCATCAGTCAAATTTCGAAAAGAAACTCCTGGAATGTGTTGCTACAATGGCAAAAAGAAAATTGACACTTATCCTTCTCTTCCAAATGAATTTAAGGATTTGTAATCTTAGCAGTTGGAGGAGTCGAAACATTTTTTTACAAAATATTAGACACTACAGTTGTGCTTTTCAAATGACTTCTTTTGGATGTAAGATATCCAGCCAACAAGGTTGGAATCCAAACTTTAGAATATAAGGCCACGTCTGCCATTTAATTGGTCCTGTTGAACTCAACTCTCACTTGAGTGAAAATTTTTTACAAATATATTTCATAGATTCTAACATGGATCAAGTGCATCGGTGCCTTTCAATTATCCATTTTCCACTGAGACAGCCACTGCATCTACAAATTCAAGTTGTCCTCGAGGATCACAACAGCTATGTAAAGGAATTAAAACATGTGTATGAAATTACAAAAGGAAGTCAACAAATCTCTGATTTCAAAAGCGTTATTCAAAAAGATGCTCAGCCTCCCCAGGAACATGCTCACTGTTATAATGCTTCAGAAGTGGCTGTGCTCATGTCAAATGATCCTGTTGGACATCGAGATATTGTTCTTATACAGAGAGACAATACACTATGTCAGATTTCTGAGCTTCATCCCGCATAATGTGGGCAAATAATGGTTCTATCTCAATGGCTTTGATATCAAATCATGCATTTTGAAATCTGTCACATTATTTCCGATTTATTACCATGCCTCGTTCATTGAACGGGTAATTATGCTTGTTTGATAAATATTTGCTTATTCAAATATTTTGCACCCTATCAGAACTAAGGATCCATAGTCTTGGGAATGAAGTTAGGCCATGTGCAGCCACACTCTAGAAATAGGTTGCATTTGATAACAAATTCACTATGGTCATTTATCTCGGTCATATTTGATACATTTGGATAATTCAAAACAAAACAAAAAAACCACTCCAAAGGCAAAAATAAATTTTTTTCAATGATTGCTTAGGCAGTTTTGTCACAAATAAAAAAAAATGATAATATAGCCAATTGTGTTACGGCAGAGACAAAATATCTTCGTGAGCCAGTACATGAAAACTTTCATAACACGTGAAAATTTTTTGTACCATAGGCAGCCTGTTTAATTCCTGGATTCTATTTCGGAAAACACTTACTGCAGTAGCGAATTGATTCATCACTGGCATCAGCACAGTTGGGGTAGCCATCACAAGTCTTAGAGAAGGGGACACACTGTCTCTTGTTTTCACACACAAAGTCTTCCCCACTGCAGTCTTTGACAGAGGACACTGCAGGAGGAAGATAAAGATATTTTATAAAGGATAATTTTCCAATCAGAAGTTGTTTGCTGCAGCTAACATACATTGACATCCAGTTTGAATAAAACAGATTGCATTACTTCATGTTTCCCAATATGTATGCCATGATCTAAACCCTTCTATGACAGCATTTAGCATTTATGTATGATGTCAACAGAGACTTGTTGTAAACCTTATGTGAAGAACAAGACATTTCAACACCCATTACATTCATATTGTCTAGTTTAGAATGGCATTCCTTTATTTCCAATACCAAATTTTCCTTTTTATTTTCATTCTTTCTATTTGAAAAAATTCTTTTAAATGCCCATGTGTTCCTTAACACGAGAACTTCAAAACTGACCATGTGCGCACAAAATAAATACCATGATATTCTGCATACAAATGAATTTTTAAAAAAAAGGGGAGGGGAGAGATTCCAATAACACAGATTAATTCTTCCTTTGAACAAAAATTTCCATGATATGAAATTCCACAACATCCTAACTTAAACCAACAAATTGTTAGTTAACAAAATATCAACTTGTAATTTTCCTCGATGATAAATCCAAATGTATCATTTTTTTTCAATGGTGGGCATGAAAGTAAAGTATGCAATATTCACAAAATTATGAATAATTATCTACAGAAGATTACTTACAGACACATCTCTTTCCATCTGACAGAAGTCTCTTACCCTCCCCACACTGACAGACGGCAGCACCATGTGCTTTGATCACACAGATCTCTGCACACCCAAACAAGTTGTTATGGCATGGATTCAAAGTGCCTGCATGGAGCGAAAACAATACTATACACTAATTGGGATTAAGCACTGATTTTAGACACATAAAAAAATTCTGATCCCAGTTTGAAAAGTGCTAATTTAATCAGCCATGGTGCAGGCAGTTTATTAAAGGTCAGGAACATTGATAAATAGTAATCAGCTTAAAGCTTAAACATAGGTATTATCTTATATAGGTCATCCACCCTATCACCATCCTGTCGGATCCTAAGATAGGTTGATATTCTAATTTGATAAAGTACATTGGAGCCTGGAATAATTTAGATTAAATCAATGGAACTTTTATTAAGAAGTGGACCATGATTAACCTCATGTATAGCCTTTTAATATTCAATGACTCTTATTTGATGTTGTAACTTTTTTTTTTTTTTTTTTTTTTGGTGGGGGGGTGTATTTTTTTAATGTAAGTGTATTAAAATGCTAATGATGATATCAATTGACAATTTTTACACAATGAGCCACAGAACAAGAACATCTTCCTTGAGAAAAATCTAAAGAGGCAGGCAGAGTCATGGAGAGTCAGTGCAGAAGTGAAACTTGAGGATATGTTTTTAACCACCTATCATTTACTTTTAAAAAATTAGACCTTAATGCTAGTAGTACACATGAATTCCTTTCCATAATGCTCTTTTGTAAATACACAAATTTAAAGTTTCAAAGTCATTGCCATAGGATAGATTATAAGCACAGGTTGATCTTTATAAAATTCATTTCAGATCTACCCCCCTCCACATCTTTTGTTTTCAGACTAAGCAAGTAGCAGTACAAATGGCACTATTCAGAGGGTCAATGAGTTCCTATGATTCAAGAGCCAGATGTAATGCCATTGTCTCACATAAGTCCATTATCATTTAATTAAAAACATTGATGAAGCCGATGATGACAATAGTGATTACATAAATATTTGAGATCTTGATGGCCATGTTGCCAGCAACAGATTTGTTACAACTATAGTTCTATATATGGAACTGATAACAACAGTGCACTGGGTGATAACATACAATCATCTGCATCCTCTGCCACTGCCACAATACTCATAGGCTGACGACCAATGTTTTTGCGGATCTCCTTGAGACCTGACCCATCCCATTTGTTGACCCGCAACACTGCTCTTAAGGTCCAGTCAGTCCAATATAGGAAATTTCCATAGACCACCATGCCAAATGGATGCTCAGGAAATTGCGACAAAATCACCTGCACAATGAAGTCAAAAAGGGACACAAAGACAAAGCTTAAACAAAACAGGTAACTTAAGTTAGCTCTATAGAAGAGGAATGTTACAAAACAGCTAAACTTAATATAAGAAAAGTGTGTAATTGTGCATTTCAGGTGCTTTTTCAAAGTCCAACTATAAGAAATAGCAAAGGCAATGTAACTGAGTGGCTGCTGTATGGCTATAAACATCATCTGCTGAAATTACAGGCTTAACAAGTGCTGGGGATGTTTCTCACAAATCTGACAATAATCACTTGTATAGCGTTTCATAGCCTAAATGTAAGAACATCATTTAGAATTAAGGGAATAAGTTATACTTTCTGTATACTTAAAGTTAATCACTATTATTTTTCTTTTAATTTTAGGCTAGTCCTGCATCCCCATATAAAACTTTGGAAGAGCCTTAGGGGTCATCGTATAATTTAGAAGTATCAGAACTGCATCTGATCCCAAATAGTGTGATGATCTACAGTTTAAATATGCTGATTTACAATTCTAGCAAATCACTTTATCATAAAAAAAAACAACTAGTGTTTATCTATGTTTTGCCAGAGTATCTCCACTACATCAGTTTTTGTTTTTTTTTAAATTGAAATGCATTTCAAAAATACAAGGGGAACCAAAGTATTTGAGCCTTTTTCAACGCTGTGCAAGGTATCAGTGATTTCAATAAAAGGTGCCGACTTTTTTTTTATTGAGTGGTGGATCAACTGAAACCAGAGGTTTTCTTGGTAGTTTTTTTTATTGTTAAACACCCATTACGTCTCCTACTTTGTCATAAGGAGTCCACAAATAGAATGTACATAAATAAAGACAAAAAAACAACAATAATAAAAACTATATTAATAATAGAGACTTTGAAGAGCTAAAAGGATCGGTTACTTTGAGAAGTAATTAGACCAAGTGGACGATATTATTGTTCACTTACAACTCTGTTGCTTCCATCAAATTCACATCTCTCAATCTTGTCAAGCTTAGCATCTGCCCAGTACAGCTTCTGTGTTGTATGATCAATGGCGAGACTGTTAGGCGTCGATATCTTCTCTGTTATAATGGATTCAGCCTGAGTTATAAGCATTGAGGAGCTAAAAGACGAGGCTATCACTCGTGACCCTGCCCTTTCGTAAGTTGCTGTTTGGATGGAGGGGTTGCGATCACTCCAGTTGGTCCAAAAAATACGCCTGATAGGAAGAAATAAAAAAAATACACAACTATAAAACTTAATCCCTGTAATTTGGAGTCATGAAGGTTAAAAATAAAATGAAAGAGCTGTAAATTTTTAGTTCATTATGAGAATGCAAAATAAGGCAACAATATGGGCGGCTGTCTGAGACAATGTGAGAATGGACGTATCTCTTAGGCCTAACACTTGTTGCACCCTACATTACCCTATTAGCTCTTATATTTAGTTCTACTACAGCCAGAGGTATAAACTTGCATGATATAACCCTTAAAAACATACTAGATTCAACGAATATTGAGAAAATTAGTGCCCCATTGAGATGATATTTTAAAGTGCTGAATGTTGACCAGCAACAACATATGACTTACTGGCCCTATGCAGCTTTCAATCCATTTGAAATTCTATTTTAAAAAGTTCTGCCACAGACCAGTACTAACCAACATGCTTCATTTCTTTGGCTCATAAAGAAAGGTGTATTGCAGGGAATGCTAAATCAAAAGTAGGCATAACTCATGATTTCCTATAAGTTTATTCATTGCATTCAATTATCCTCTCTATATGACAGGTTTAAAGAGGATCTTTCAAAAGGCATCAATTACAGAGATGTGAAATCTAGATCTGCTTGTCAAATTGCTCATTTCACAACACTATATCCTCTGGCTATAGATCACCTGCTCAAGTAGACAGATTTCTCACTACTAGAAAAAGGGAAAGAAATTCCATCTTGGTTCACCTGACACAAGGATCCAGCACAATCTGTCTAGGATGGTCAAGGGATCCCAGTTGTATCACAACTTCTGATAAAGGGTTGGAGCTCACAGTGTTTTGTGCTGTGAAAACAACACGGTTGATGCTGCTGGTGCTGTAACTTGTGTAGTAGAGGTGGCCGTGCACTCGATCAAAAGCCAAACCCTCAGCATTGGCGCTATCTGAAGGATGAAGCAAAAATGTAATGCATCACTGACATCAGTGATTACACTAATATAGGTTTTTCAAACATCCGCATCTCCCAATGTTGGCACTGATATATGCCGATGGCCTGATATAACTTTAATACTACAGGTAACATAACCTTTAGCAATAGAAGCATAACTTAAAATCAAGAGTAAAGAGCCCAAATTTTCATGGTTCACATTGGCATAAAAAAGAGATATCTTGTTTAAGTTCATGGCTTCAAGCTCTTTAAAATTAAAAAAAGTAAAAATGGTTCTTGGTATTTTAGAGCCTTTTTTCTATTTTTTTTTTTACTATGAACAACTAACAACATTTTAATTGATGCATTTATAAATTCAAATAAGAGAAAAAAAAATAAAAATACATCATGTAAGTTGAAAATTAGATTTAAAGCAGAGTCTTTTGGGTGGTATCATAGTTTACAATAAAAGTCATTATCTGTCGACTTCTATTACAGTCTTGATGCATTTCTGTTTGAAAAAATAAATAAAATTACTCTCTAAAACATACCTGCCACCACCATTCTGAAATCAGTACCATCAAAGTTTACAGACTGGATATTGCCTTGCAGTATATCACTGAAATAAATCTTCTTAGAAGCATGGTCAAATGCTAAACCAATAACTTTGTCCATCTTATCAGGGTTTCGAATGGGTTGACGTGGAGGGTTAGGATCATGGTTCACATCCAGCCGAATTGATATCAGGGATGTTACTTCACTGTACATCAAGAAGGCAGTGTGATCTGAAAAAGGAGAAATTAGAGAATAAAAATCCTCTAAAACTAATATTTTTTTTTTTTGTAATTTGATACAATTGCCAAAATAGATTTAATTTTCACATGATAGTTGTTGCACTCTTTCTACTTCCTCCAAACACATAGTTGCACAGGTAATTACTCCTTGTAATCACATTTATGTGGCATTTACAGTCTAAATCTCATCAAACTTGTACACAGATTCATTTAAGATTCATGAAATCCTTGCATTGTATGCAAGCACACCGATATACCACTTTCTAAATCAAACCTCATTTTTAGGATGATGAAAAAGTTAAAATCATAAATTTTTTGTTCTACTTTTAAGATAACGAAGTCTTAAGATTATCATTATAAAATCAAGAAATGAAAATACTAAGAAGTACAAAAGCCATAAAAATTATGTTGAAGGAGAGGGAGGGAGTCCGTATGTGTGTGTGTGTGTGTGGAAAGAGAGAGAGAGAGAGAGAGAGAGAGAGAGAGAGAGAGAGAGAGAGAGAGAGAGAGAGAGAGAGAGATTTTTATAAGGAGATATATATCTTACTTCTGTTTGAAATGAGTTAAATAAAATATAAAAAATTTTTTTGTTTAAGAAATTTGTATTCGAAATATTACGTTTTTTTTCTGGACTTATTGGTGTCAAAAATTTGATAAAATTTTTAATTACTCTCTAAAAATGATCAATAATTTTATTATAATGAAACATTAAGGGCAAAATCTACGTGTGCATCTTTTTTTTCTTTATTTCTTGTTCCTTGACATCCAACTCATTAAAAATGATTCACAAATTATCTGATGATTGAGCCAGTACAATACCTCCACAGGTCTTCCCGTCCTCTAGCAGCTTGCCATGAGGGCAGACACACACTGTTTGACCTTGACCTTTGTATAGGCACAGATCTGCACAGCCCCCATTATTCTCTTGACAAGGATTTGAACCTGGTAAGATTGTATGAGGAAAAACAGAAGGAAACAAATAACATAAAAAGATTCTTTATCTGCTAGTCTATTGTTGAAATAAATCTAAAGGTCTTATAACAAACACATATCAGACATTGATTTATTATAATTGATATAACTAATCTAAGAAGAAAAAGACATTATTTGAAATTTTTCGTGACATAAAAAAAATGCAAAAAGAGATACAAGACTGAATGATCTTTGATCTCTTAAGGCAAAGATATTACTTTGTGGATGTACAAAATCCTCATACGATCTTTAACTATACCATGCAGCAATGTATAAAGTTAAAAAGTATTCTTTTCACGTTTCAATTCCAAACTGGATTGAGTTATTCATAATCAAATGAAATTGGCTTTTATTTAATGTAGAGCACTGGCTCTACTGTTGATTTTAGATTTATACCTGCCGGCTTTGCCAGTCATTATAAAGTTACAATGCATAAGTTTTCGTTATATGTAATCTTTACCGTACCATTGAATAAAAGAAACAAAAAAGATAAAAATAACAACAACAAAAAATGTTAACCTGTCTGATAGCTTGCATCAAAAACTCTGATGTCTTTCAGCTCAGGAATGTTCTCCTTCAAGACCTGGGGTTGGGCACCCTTGGCAGTTTTACTTATGAACTTTACGGAGCCTCCTTTCTCAGCCCTGCCACAAGTAGCAAGAAAAGTAAAAGAAAAAAGTGTGTCATGGTCCAGCTTGACAGGTGACGAGACTTTCAACCACATTTCTAAAGCTGCACGAAGTTATAATTACAAGATGCAGAGTTTTCTCTTTTAAATAAAAGCTTTCTCTCTATTATTGTAAAGCGAAAATTAATTTCTCCGACCAGACATTTACAATTCTAATCCCCTCTGAAATGAAGTAAAATCAAAATGAGTTAGACTGCTGAGAAAACCTTGGTACTGCACATGCTTTTTTAGTGTAAGGGTTTAACTTCAAATCTTGATGATTTCTTAAAAAGTGACATAAGCAGCTCTTAGCTTAACTTTAATTGGCAAGAGCCTGAAATGAGTGACTTTTTAATGTATTTTGAATGGAAGTGAAGAGGTAGAACTACAATTCTTCTGCCCATTTTGAGACACATTGAAGTTGATAATTTTTTCAACTTTACCAGCCTTTAAGAATAATGCAATAGTCAATGTGATCAAAGAGAAAAGTCAGTATTTTGAGATACAAACTTGATGAATCAAAAATTGAAAAATAAAACCCCCATCTGCATTTCGCAAAATCATGTTGGCATTGATTGACAGAAATCTGAAGCTGTTCAGCCACCATTAATCTAGAGGTGTGAATTTTTTTTCACTATGTAGCACAGTTGGACCATATCACACAATGGTTCTGATGTTAAAGAAGAGGTAAAAATCACTTACCTGTCAGCCCAGTAGATATTATCTTCATGGATGGCCAACCCTGTGCAATCATGGAGTCCCTCCTCCAGCAATGTTTCCCGCACACCATCATGGGACACTTTTTCGATTACTTTGTCACACCAGTACAGGTCCCCAGTCTGTTTGTCCAGCGCAAGTCCATTAGGTGAAATCAGAGGATGCTCTGCAGTGCTCAATACAAAGTCCATTCGCTCTGACCCATCCATTCTTGCTCGGACGATTTTTGGTTTAGAACCACCATTGACAAAGAAAAGGTATCTGATCAAAATAAACCAGAGTAGGTTAATCATAACGTTTTCTAGGGTTATTAAGGAAGAGATTTCTCTTGTTTAGAGCTTGATTTTGACTCTGCCAGGGGAAGCATTGAGTCTTTAATAGACGCTTTTTGCTCACATCTCCTCATCTCACTCAGGTACAAAACAGGTCCTTGAACACAGACTATTAAATGTTATAAATCATGTCAATACTTTAAAATAACGTACCATTTCTGAAAGCCGCTTTGCTTTTAGCTTAGAAAGGTATATTGGTTCATTATGGTTTCCAAGTTAACAACAGTAAAAAGAAAAAAAAATTGAACCGACTAAAATACAGAAACATTCTCTAAGATTGTTTTAACTTTGTGTGTGATAAATGGTAGTGATATCTGGATTTTTAATGCAATTTTGCTGACTTCAGCAGACTGATTCAAGCAAAGTATAAGTTCATGGCGGCATGACAAGTATGGAAAGTTTTCATCGATGCAATAGTAATTGACATTGCACTGCAACGGATAGTGAAGGAGGTTTCTAATCAACTCACCCTTGCACAGGATCAATCACTATCGATCTTGGCCTCCATACATCTTGATACAGAATGACAAAGCGCTGAGATCCATTCAACTTGCTAACTTCTATTGTATTGTGATCTTGGTCAGTCCAGTATATATTACCTGCAGAGAACATAATTCTCATATAAAGAGTGCAAACACACATCATAACATGAGAACCAAAAGATTTGGCCTTATAAACAAAGGCTCATGACAATTTAACCATGAACTAACATAAAACAGGCTTTCAGATAAAACAAAAAAAAGAAATTTTCAAAAGTCACCTGTCTTTGTTTGTTTGTTAGCAAATAAAAAGAGGTAAAGATAAATTTATTGTGGATGCTATTTTTAACAGCATATATAAAAAAAGTATGTTTCAATTAAACTAGACAGTTTCTCAGGCTTTCATTCACTTGATTAAAACTAAATTTGTCTCATGCACTTGTGACTTTTTAAGGCTTTATTCTCATATAATCGGGAGTGTATCAAAAAAATTAACATTCTCCAGAATATTGAACCAGCAAGGGGTCACTTCAGCAGACCATAATCAAAAACTTTATTTAAACTATGTCATCATTTCAGAGACATTTGGTATTTATTTCATTAAATCATAAAATATCTTTCAAGAACTTTCTGATGAAGTGTAATCAATGTATAAGGTGCCATGCTCATTAGTGTAGGTGATCATGACCTTCCACACATGTCAATTTTTCGTTGCTTTTAGTGCATCTGTCACTTATCCTATATTTAGTCAGTTGTCACAACATGTTCCGGTTTTTCTCTTCTCATAATATGGCTAAAATAGGTTGCCTGGCGTTTTTGTATTCTACTTATGGATGATCATGTTGTATCAGCTTCTCATAAAAAAGCAATCAAACAAAACAGTGTTGTGAGATGAAGCATAAAAAGCTGCAAAAACCAAGAAAAGTTACAAGTCTTTACAGAACCCAGAAACACACGAAATGTCTAACCTCCAATCCAATCCACAGCCAATGATTCCGCCCCAGATATGCTTTGGGACACAACAGTTTCTCTCTCACTGAGATCACGTTTAATTCTAGAGATCTCACGGCGATCTGCATCCACCCAGTAAATACGACCTTGCTCTGGTTTAAACAGACCAGACAAGAAAGATAAGTCATAAGTTATTGAAGACAACAGAAAACTTATTTAAAGCAAATCTGGTACTTTTATCAAAGTAAAAAAAAATTACTTCCTTTCTTACGAGGGAAAATACTACCTCAAAAATAAATTCAAGGTTAAAATTAAAAAATAGGGAACAGGATTTCAAAATATTAAGTAAATAGAAAGAGTCAATACTAGATTATAAAATAAAAACAAGGGGGGAGGTGGGGAGAGGGAGATGGGTGAAGAGAAAGAGAGAGAGAGAGAGAGAGAGAGAGAGAGAGAGAGAGAGAGAGAGAGAGAGAGAGAGAGAGAGAGAGAGAGAGAGAGAGAGAGAGAGAGCGAGGGTGTGCATATCGTCAAGAAAGAGACAAATAGAGATATAGGAGAAGAAGAATTGAGAAGAAATGAGGAGGGGACAACTGAAAAAAAATTTACCTGCATGGTAATCTATTGATGTAGCACGAGATATCTGTGAAATTGGTGCCAGGACAGGATTGTGTCCATCCATGGTTACACCATGTATCTTGGAAGCTTGAGCGTACAGTAGGAACCGGTCTATACCTGAAAGTTAGAATGCCGCAAAATACTCAGTAGATTTTGGTTAATTTTAGAATAAGAGACATGATCTGATGAACAATTACAGTCCTGCCTTACTTTAATTTCAATGTTTTACAACTACAATTTTCTGCATACATTATACTTTGTGGACCGCAATGTTTGATTATTGCCATCTTAGTACTTATTTCTAATCTTAGCATAATGACAATCCTAAATTGATTTCATTCCTTTAACAGTTAGCTAAAGACAATTGTTTCTTTCATATGTATGAAATGCAAAAAACATCTCAACCAAAATAGCACAAACACACAAGGGAAAAAAGGGAAAAACTTCCCAAATTTATCCTGTTAGGGCAGTGAAATCTACTACACATGTATCCACTTAGCAACATTGCTTTAGGCAACATCCTTACACATTTCATTGGCTTTTTTTTTCATTTTTTTAAATGACATAATCCTTAGTCTTCCCAATCCATATCTGCTCACTTTTACATGGCTTTGATCTAAATATTAAATTTGAAGGGTTAAACAATACAATTATTTTTGTTCTATTCCTTCAATTTTTACTTCAGTATATTATAAGTCAAATTTCTTTTACTAGGATAATTTTTTTTTAATCCATTGTTGTGCGAAAGTCCTAAACTTTGTCTACCAAATGTTAGAAAACAAACTTATTTATGATGCTTGGCGTCACTGAGCAGGCAGAGCATGTAAAGTTTCATTTTTTTCCCTCACATTCATAGATTCGATGTAAAGTTACTAATTTCATGTTTAAAGAGATGTGAAAATGAGAAATGTGTAATGAACTGATTTCATCACCTGCCAGTAAGTAATGATGGTTGATCATTAAGACCTTTAATGATGATTGATCATTAAGACCTTCAATACTGACCTTTGCAAGTTAAGCCATCCTGCGTTTCATAACCAACTGTGCACGCACAAACTATTTTTTCGCCAGAAGGTAAACACAGTTGCTCACATCCGCCTTTGTTCTTAGAGCAACCATTTGTTTCTGATTGTAAAGAGATTAAATTGAGTAAGCCAAATATGTTCCTCATATAAGCATATGTTCCTCATATTCATGTGAAAATTGGTATACTTCATTAAGCTTTTCTCAAATAAGAAGATATGAGAGAGAATTGCCACATTAAAGTAGAAACATTTCAATTCTCTAGCATCATATTTGATCGAATGATGTTGAAATGTAAATGGTTATATTATAAGAGTTTGTAGGATATTAGCCAAATGCTGTGTAAAATCTTTAAAAGTACATAACTTCCATTCTGTCTGTCTGTCTCTTTCTTTCTTTGTCTCCCTCTTTCTACCTATCTGTGCCTCTTTCTGTCTCTATCTTCTGTTCATCTGTCTCTCTGCCCATCTCTCTCATATAAAAGTCCATCAAACATAGCCTCCTCTATATGATATCTCAGTTTATTGTAATAAAATTTACAGCTTTTAAATCTGACATAAAATAAAAAAAAAAAAATAACCCATCATCAAAAACATTTAGCACTTACTGCCTCTTCGACTGTCTGGATCATACACCATCATATCATGTAAGCCTGTTGTATTTCCTCTCATCAATGTTGTCAAATTCCCACTGGTAAGCTGAGCAAATAAAAAGCAACATATTGATTTGAATGATGACCATATGGCGTGTCCAGATGAGTTGTCGCAAGGATCAAATGTCTCTTTTTAATTTCAACCAAGTCTTTCTGCATTTCTGAGTACGGGAAAGCTCATGTAGAAAAAAATTAACAAGTAATTTTTCTTCCATATTTCACAGTTCAGTTGCAGGTTTAGAAATTTAAATCATAAGCCAAACTTATTGCTAAGAGTAAAAATATTAGAATGCTTTTATCGTTTTCACTAAAATAAATGTTTGTTCCTGGTTTGAATACTTTTGTGATCTTCAAATCAAGTATTGACAAAAAAAGGTTAAGTTTGGCATGATTCACCTTGATGATTTTTCTGTTTTTGGAGTAGAAGAGGAAAACTTTATCTCTGGGCACAGCAGAGGTTTTGTACAGGGTCATTGATACAGGCGGTTCAGAGGAAGGCACATCCGAGTAGACTTGTGGGTGGCATTCTCCCAGAATCGGACACCAGTACACAGTGCCAACTGTTCGGCTAACCCAGTACAGTCGATCAGAGTCCAAATCAAGGGTCAGACCTAGGGGAGGTGGCAAGAGGTATCCAGTAAAAGCAAAGCTAATTCCACACATAAGTTTAAAAAATCATATTTATACTTTAAATATCTACTTAGCAAAGCTTTTGTCCATAAGTGAACAAACTTTAAAATCATTTTAAAAGTAAATCTTCGTTTCATCTCTTTAATCACGTTTTCATCTCATGCTGCTCTCAAGGAATATTTCAAAGATACAGATGAATCGACAAGCTGTGCTTATCAATCTTGGATGGTTGATTGTAATACTATTCACAAGAAAATGCATTGTATTTATCATATAAAATAGTAATGTAATCAATTTTTGAAAATTGAATTGACTTTTCTTTTTTTGGCCTTTATTTTGACCCTAAAAATCTTTCAAAACATACTCAAAAGACCAAAATCAAGAGATTTGCTTCAACTCTTTTTTGAAAGAGCAAAAAGAAGAATATTGAAAAAAATGCTTGGATTAATTTGAGAAAGATTTAATTAAAGAAGAGCTGTTTCCATTTAAACCTTATTGTGGTTAAGATATATATCTAGAGTAGGATTGTTTCAGGTAAATCAGGGTTTTGAAAGTAAGAATAGAAATCTTGAGGGATTGTTTAAATGTCTTCATTGTTTGAAACTCTTGAAAGCAAATATAAAACCTATCTTCAAATCAAACTTCCTGAAGTGAGCTAGACTATAATTGAAGAGATTAATTAGATTATTTAAATGTCTTCATTGTTTGAAACTCTTGCAAATATAAAATCTATCTTCAAATCAAACTTCCTGAAGTGAGCAAGACTATAATTGAAGAGATTAACTAGATTATTTAAATGTCTTCATTGTTTGAAACTCTTGAAAGCAAATATAAAATCTATCTTCAAATCAAACTTCCTGAAGTGAGCTAGACTATGGTTGAAGGCATGAACTGCTTGAACTGCTTGAATAAACACTCACTGGCTGGCTCCTTGACCATTTGGCCTTGGATGAAGACAGATGGACTCTGGCCATCCATGTTAGCTCTCCAGATTTTGTGCTTACTGCTGTCCAGGTCAGACCAGAACATGATCCTGCGGGCACAATTGGATGAGAAAACAAATTGAAACGAATGTCATGCGTAATTGCTTCTTTAAAAAAAAAAATTTCTGATGTCAATAAGAATGAAAATATTCTGGTTTATCTAAAAATTTGAAAACTAAGAGCTCAGGAAATAACTGCTTTTGATGATGTTATTATCTGCTTCAGCTGAAAATGTTAAAAGGAGAAGCTTAGGAAATTATTGTTTTCAGTATGTAATGTTGAGATTCTCTCAAATTTCATCAGATACATGCTGTGAGTGAAGTTCATAATCAGTGGGGGAATGAAAAGCGAGAATGTATGTGCCTTAGCCTTAGCCTTAGATTTAGCCTTGGAACTATAAAAGACGACGAACACGAGGGTTCGCCCTCTTTGCACATAGCATTTTTATTGAGAAAGACAGGAGATTTTACATCTGTAAAACTAAATCGGGAGAGGTGAGAAATTATAAGATCTGGATCAAGATTTTGATTTAATTAATATTAACGTAAATTGTAAAATAATAACGAATTTAGAGATTTAAAGAAATAATTAATTTCATTTCAGAAGTTTTTCTTTATTATGTCTGAATCATAATGTTGATTGTTGTTAATATAGATTAACGATTGAATAGCTGATGCTAAATTAAAAAAACTGTTTTCCTATTCTGTTGCAGGAAAAATTTATACTAAAAAATTAGCACCCGAACAGAAAAAAAAATTAAAATATTTAAACAAATCTCCTAATCTTCAATATGTGAAATTATTGTTAGCAAAAAGGAAAAAGCAATTTATTGCTTCATAAATGGAAAAATAAAAGTTGCGTCCTAAGTGACAAGCAAAAATAATTTATACTTATGCTGAGAAATACAAAAGGAAACGGCCTCATGAACTGAGTAAAAAAAAAAAAATCTTTATATGTATATATATATATATATATATACATAAGAAAAAAAAAAAACCAAACTATTATATTCTGAAAAAGACAATTTTGCTAAAGAAAGAAGTCAAGAAAAGGACTATTAAAACGAGGACTGGTGTGTGTGTGAGAGGACAAGGACTGGTGTGTTTACAAGAACTGGTGCATGAACAAAGATCTGGTAGTTGGAAGCAAGACGTGGAATACAAGGAAAGAAAAGAAAAATGTAATTAATAATATAGAATTTATATAAGAATTAATAGCATAGATTTAATTTATAATTTTGTTTTATAGATATATTTATTTAGTTTATTAAGATTATTGTTTTGTTTTTGTATTATGTATAAGGGGGGAATTCATTAGAATAAATATTGGAAATTTAAAATATTGTTGGGTTTTTATTTTGTCACATAAATCTATATGTTTGTGACATAGTTAAAAGAAAATTTATTATGGATTATAATTAATTTAAACTAAGAAAAAAAATAATTTGTTTTATAGAATTTGAGTCCTTTGCAAGGAATTGTAATCAAATTTTATAAATTAGAGTAAAATTAGATATCCCTATTAATTATAATATAGTGAGTACTTTAGCACGGGGGATATATTTTACACATGCCTTAAAAAAAGAAAAACGAAACTGTATAAATATTGGGTGGTTTGCATATCTTAAATTTTTCTCAAGCTTGAAAATACTTTCAATTATTTTGAAAAAATTAGACATTCAATCCAAGGACTTTAGCTGATCACTTCTTATTCTTTATAGTAAAAAAAAATTCATATTTTATAGTGAGTGGATACAAATGAATCTATGTGAAGTACTCTCTAATCTAAAATAAGTATGTCATTTAGTGATGCTAAAGTTTGGGATGCTTCTCAAAATTAGCCCAAATTTGGGGACTATCCATATTATCCAGCAGAATTTTGAGAATTTTGAAGACAGTTTTTGTTTGACTTACCCGCGTGATGGATCTATAGCAATAGAGTTGAGTTTGGAATTGGCATTTTTAAAGATCTGCTTTCTGTAGGCTCCATCCAGCTTGGCAACCTCCAGTTTGGCTTCAGTGTCCGTGTGTGATGAGAAATACATATTTCTGCTGATCCAGTCTATCGCAAACGCTGATGGATTTGACAGACCTAGACAGAGATGTGGAAGATGTTGAGTTGTATCCGATTAAGTATAAAAATCATAATGAAATGTAGGTTGAGCTTAGATTCCAATGTTTTAATAATGCAGATATATTCCTCTTGTGTTTGGGTGAAATGATGATAAAGATAATAGAATTCTTTAACACTGTCGATAAACTAGAGCCAATTAAGTCTTGGAGAGGAACCATGGTGCCACGATGTAGTGTTAACTACTCGGCTAACAGCCCAGAGACCTCAGACCTGCAGAACTATGTACGGATCATAGCTAGAGTTATAATGAGTCCTTAAGGTGTTCAAAAAAGATTTCTCCACTTAAGTCCCATGAACACATCAGTATAAGCAGTAAAACAAATTGTCGGTTATTGAATGATGAATAGTCTAAAACACTTTTTTTTATCTCTAGGAGTTAAGAAATGAATGATGTTTAGCATTGGCTGACTGAGAAATCTGTGTGAAGTTCTTTGACCTCCAGCAGATGGAAAGCCAAGAAACCAGTTAAGAAAATGTTAGTCCTCTGCTGGATGAATGTGTAACATTTGTAATTATTGAGCAATGAAGTAATTGCATAAAGTGCCTATGGCAAAATTAAGACAATCTTGCTAACCTTAACTCTTAGTATAGAGGCGAAATCAGCTTTTTTGCGTAGTTTGATACATTTTGCACCATAATTTTTTTTTTAATTATCCTCACAAAGCATAAATAAAACAGTCATGATAAAATTAAAAGTTTATTTTAACTATGTATGCACATTTGTTTTTGTCTTGTAATCCAATTCTTTTGCAGGTGTATGTCTAGATCTAGATTTTTTGTAATCATTTTTACTATCATCAGCGTCTCAATCACAACCAATTTATGAACTAGAGTTGGATTCATCATAATCTATTCACTTCCTGTTTTGTTTTTCGTGCCCCAGACCTTGCTTAGCGCTGTGGCTGATTCTCAATGTTCACAAGGATCACTTGTTCTCAACAACTGGCCAGCAATGATATGAACAATAAAACAGAAAAACTCTAAAAAAAATAAGCATTCTTCCCTCAATACTGAAAAAAGCTCCAAATTGAAAGCAAGGATGTCAAAATCCAGTTTCTATAGGTTGGATTTGCTTATACTGAATAAGAATTGGACTAGAACCTGATAGTCTGTACTCCACACAGTGTGGTGGGACGTAAAAATGGTACTTTTTACCCGTCACACAGTATGGCAAGCCGGATAGAAAGGGTTAAGAAAGAACCTGATCAGTAGCTTTTATTTCTTTTGCAGGGTTCTATACACATCAAATGTAGTTGCTGATAAAAGATCTCAATTTCTATAGCTTGACACAGGTATTGACAATATGCTCTTCTCACTCCTTCTGTTTAGTTTTTGTATAACTCTTGACAAAAATGATGTAGCAATGGATACATAAACATTTGCTTAACAAGTCAAGCTGTCTCACCTGAATCTATAACAGTCGTGATGCCTGTCCCATTGAGAAAAGCACTGGTAATTACATTTCTGTCGGTGTCCGCCCAGTAAAGGCGCTCCTCCTGTGAAGAATTATTATGAACAGAAGCACAGTGGAAAATGGGTTAGAAGAATCAATAAAGTTCACCTTCAGATAAGCTGACCGTTGTCTTCAACAACAAAAGACTGGGTCTTGTGAAGTTCGATACTAGAAGCAGATAATTCAAAAGGATTTCAGGTACAACTAGTTTTCTGACTCAATCACTTTTAAATATCCAGTCTGTAAAACAGTAAAGATTTGATCAAAATTCAACAATTTTCAATATCGCAATTTTAAGAATGTTTCACAGTTCATTTTCACCAATGCTGACTGATTCCATAGCTATAAAGTAATTTTAACAATCTCAGTCTTTATATTATCAGATCATTGGCTAAGAACCACTTTAGGAATCCAATTCAAATACTATTTAAAAAATAAATAACAAAGAAGACGAAACACTAGAGGTATCTATAATTCTTTTAAAATTCGCAACTTCTGTGAATTATTTTTAAACTCTAATATCTATGCACAAATCTGAAAACATTCTTGATGCTGTTGTTAATGCAGATTTAAAAAATACTTTTCTTAAATATCAAATGCTTCATATATTTCTAAATATGATGCATTCAGAACTAAGTTGAATCACTGGACTAGTTTTCACAAGTTAAAAAAAGAACAAAAAACTCTTACCAATACATCATAATCTAATGAGGTAGCATTCTTGACAAAAGGCTCTGTGATAGATGGTATCACATTGAAGTTTGCATTGTCTATGTACACACCATGTATCTCATCTTCTTTGGCAAAAAGTAAGAACACTTTGTCCCCTGAGAAGAGAATTGAAGAAAACAGGACTGAATTTGTTTGCAAATCAAAGAAGTGAGAAGATAGGCTCAAATTGAAGCCACTACCCAAAAAATTAGTTGAAACAGAGAGATAAGTTCGAACAATACTTGATCATGATAGCTTCAGCCATATAAAGCTTTACATAAAAAGCTATTCTTTTCAGCACATACAATTTTCTCCATTCTTCTACGTCAAAACAGGAAGCTGTAATCTAAAAATGACCATGTTTATGGATTTATTAAAGACATTCCGTACAAATGTACTAAACAGTAAGATGAGACTCACTTATGCAGGTTCTTTTATCCTCTGCTAGCTTGTGCAGGTGAGGACAGTGACAGACCGGCCTCAGATTCTCACCAATCAGACACAAGTGGCTGCACTGATGGTCCTCACATGGGTTTTTCACTGAGATTATCGACCATACATTAAATCTTCAATATTGGTCACAAGTTAAACCAGACAAGCAACAGATAATGGACATACATGATAATAAAAGTCACAGTAAAAGATATCACTGACAATGGTTCTTATTCAAGGACTATTGTTAGATTTTTTTAGGGGACATTTGTTTAGATAAAGTGCTGGCATCATCCTCTTTTAATGATAATTACCCAAAAGAAAATTTCCAAAAAGCTTGCAGAGTTTTTTTCATACCTTTTACGATGGCAAATTCATCTTTGTTATTTTTAACTGCATCATTTATACGTTCACCTTCTCTTCTGAAAAAACTTATCATAAAATAAGTTGTGGAACATAATAAATACACAATGCAAGCAAAGAAAGCTTTTTTTATGCTTCATTATCTGGCTATCAGGAAGCCCACTTGTGAGATTTGAAGCATATAGCACTAATAAAAAAAAAAATGACCCTTTGAAATGACAATATTATGATACAATGCAATGATGAGTTATTACGCTGAACAAAAATTTTGACATTTTTATATTTTTTACACAGGCTTTGAAATTCTTTAAACAAAAATCAATCTTGGCAGAGATTAGCTAAGAAATAAATCTCTGATGAATCTATGAAGCATGTTTTAGAAGAAAGTATACAAAGATGTGTCACTCACTCCAGGGCTGTCGCTTTGGATGGAAAACCTGAAGGTCAAAAGGCTGCGAGTAGGTTTCATGCAGGACCTTAGGATTTGAACCATTGAATTTGTTTGCCTGGTGGAAGATAATTGAGATGCCTTGAAGAAAAATTTTCTCAGTCTTAAGATAAGAGAGAAGATTTGCAAATGATCAGCTGCATTCTCAGTTTTTCGTAATCCATTTGAAAAATTCCTAAATTTAGAATGCTTAATATATTGGTCTTTATGAAAACAAATTGACTTAGAACCTCTTATATTGAGTTCACTGATTTTAAATTGGTACTGCATCAACTTTAACAGCTTCATTCTTCTTTATGATTTAACACTTTTGAGGCAAAATCTGTGGCTTCATTATCAAAAAATCATGTTAACCAGTCAAGCAGTTATGTATTTTTTCACCATGTCTCTTGAGGTTGAATGAGTTTTAAATTCCCTGAGAACATGCCTTTCTAAAACTTCTCAGTAAGCCCAGCATTGCACAGTGATGTGACCACGATATGTAATTGTTGCATGGTCTCTGTTTGCAACAAAAAAATATTTAACAAACCTGACTTTCAGTGCAGCAATAAGGTTGAAACTTCTCTTACTAATTTAATACTTTACTATGGTTAAAACAGTGGGATTCCTTTGCTTTATCCAAGGTCAAACGTTGCATTTGAACCCTATTTTCCAACTTCCTTATAAAATTTCTTTACAGGCTTTGCCTTCCAACTAACCAAAATACTTTGCCTATTTTAAGGCCAAACATTGCATTATACAAGTCTAAATATCATTTCAATGCTAACCCTAACAACTGTGTTATTGTCCCAGTCAGTCCAGAAGACATAATGCTCAAATACTGTCACTGAGAAAGGATGACCCAAGATTGAATGTGATTTTATCACCAGCCTCAGATCTTTGCCATCATATGTAATGCTGTGGACAGAGTGGGAGCTGAGGAAGACATAAGAAATAGAGGTTATTATGTTGCTTCCTTTCCTCTCCTGTTCGCATTTATAACCTTGTGTGGGAAAAAAAAAAAACCAACATCAATGTTAAAGCAATAAAGAAGTAGACTGACCTAGTTTGACCTAAATCTACTTCGTATTTTGGCCTTTCTATGGTCTTATCTTGAATACATCATAAGCCAGTATGAAAAAAAGGGATAAATTTTTCCGATTACACTCTGCCCTGTAGATTGGATCGTTTATCCCAAGCCAGGTTTATTGAGCAATATTAGACATCTTGTCCCTATGTCAGCTTGCTTGTCTCTCCATTATGTAAAAAAAGTTAAGCAAAGCAAGGATAGAAAATATGGCACAAATACAATCTTGAGGAGGATAAAATCTAGAAATGTAAATTTAAACATCTGAACGCCTATTTACTAACGAGGCTAATTGTCTGACAAAATTGGAAATCAAATAATATATAATTCATCCAAAAAGTTTTGGAAGTATTAAAAGCCTGCCTTTTTACCAATGCACAATCCTTTCCAATCTAAGAGAGAAACACTGTGCTCATGACAACTTGAATAATATGATGATTGGAGTTTATATAAATCTGAAATTTTCATACTTTTTCAGAGATGCCACAGCCAAGATCCCAAATTCCCTGAAAAATGAGAATGGTCACGGAGGGGGGTCCAGGGGGCGTGCCCCCCGGAAGCTGAGAACTTTTTGTCATTATAAACTACTAAAATGGGGTTTCCAGGGCCTGTAGAAGATTTAATACTCAAGATTTAGATGGAATAAAAAGCACCACGCGGAGAAATTTTCAGACCCGCAAATGTAGCATCTCTGCTTTTTGTCATTTTTTTTTTCATAATATTAGCTAATAAGTTGAATTGCTGATGATCAATTTGATTTTCCCATGGGATACTCATAGTTAGGCCAACTTCCTCAAGAACCTTGACCAGGGAGGGAGAGCAGTTTGGCCATGTACCTGGCATCTACCCAGTACAGCCTGCTCTGCTCCAGATCTACTGTGAGTCCATTAGGCCAGCCACCACCCTTGAGGTTCCGTATGTCGAAGATGACAGCCCTGGTGTGGTTCTCACCAGCCATAGAGCACTTCTCTATACGTGGATACTCCTTATGTAGGTCCGTCCAGAAAAGGGTTCTGTCGAGTTGAGGGGTAAACCATGAGTTAACTATCTTCAGAACAGTAACCATGCATTCAGTATTTCCATTAGGAATTCAGGAATCAACCCGTTACTGCTTTTTGCCCACTTATTTATGAGCATAAGACATGCTCCAAAGTTGGAAGATTGTATTCAAAGACTTTTTAAACAAAATGTAGAAAAAAATTAAATTATCTGGATCACTTTCAATATTTGTTTTCAACGCTTGGAACTTGTTTTTCATGATTATATTAAAGGGTTGCTAGGTGGTCAATAAATATTTTTGGAGCATTTCACATCATTCATTGACATCTGTTGGATTTTATTTGTGCACAGCAGAAAACAATTATTTCATAGTAAAAAGAAAAAGAGTGAAAATGGATGCTTCTCTCACACCTAACTAAATAAAATAAAGGTCGTTCCAAAATATTTTTAAGCAGAGGCTTTTTGAGATTATAGAATTACCAAAGCTATGAGACCATAACAGATTATGTACAATGAGAAGAAATGATTGACTCACCCAACCCTTGGGTCAAGCGCTATTGCCCTGGGACTGTCAATATGTCCAGCAATAAGTGTCCCTCTGTGTGAGCCGTCAAACCTGGACACCTCGATCTGGTCCAGAGCAGACTCAACCCAGTAGATATGATCCGTTATCCAATCCACCGCCAGACCCTCAGTAATCGTCATGCCATTCTCAACAATTGGTTCCACACTGCTCAAACCTGGAATTGTTAATTTAGATGGGTTTATAATTTTAAGCCTTTACGAAGACTTACTCCCTTGGTTTATTTCACTTTAGGTCTTCAAGAACACTGATAACTCCACTCATCTTTTTTTACTCAACCTCTTCAGAAACAGCGAAAACTTACCTCACGACTTCCAGAACAATCATTAAACTCCCCTAACCTTTTTTTCACTCTACATCTTTATGAATATTAATAGCTTGACAGATCTTTCTCCAGTTTGTCTCTTAACTGAGAATGCTGTATCAAAAGGATTAAATCTGTTTGAGCTTCCTCTAAAGATCTTTTATAGTAAACAGCTTGAATTTCTGTTTCAAAAACAAGATTATCATGTCTTGAATCACTATTTTATCAACAAAAGCTAGGAATATTCATCACTTCTTGAAGCAGTCTAGAAAATTTAACCTGCCAACGAGAAAACTTAATTATTTGTCTTGTTATTCATAATTCCGCATCTAATATCAACTAAAAAAGACTCTAAGATTTAAAGACTTGCAAACAATTTTCTTTACTATCAGCTCTGTAGTTGTGGGAACTAGAGTATCTTGCTTCAAAAGTGTCAAAACACAATCAATTTAATGAATATAAAACGGAAATGGTGTTAAGCAGTAAAAATTCTTAACCTAGGATGCATGAGTGGGTCATTTAAAGCTTTCTTTTTTTTTCAGCTGTGCACTGCCAGATGGGACTTAGTTTGATCTGAAAAAGAAAATAATAACTAAAAAACCTTTTTCATTATGCAGTGGGCAAGCTATATCAAGCAACCACATCTTGCTACAAATATTTGATCCTATTTCCAGCAGCATACCTAGCCATTCTCATTGCAAGACAACTCATGATTTGTTTGAGAGAAGCTATGAGCTATTTGAACTATAAGATTCATCACATGAATTGAAACACTCTACAAGTAAATTTTGTACTGCTGGCTGGTGCAAAATTAACATAATGGCAATATGTTGGCTTAAGTCAGTCATATAAAAACAATAATAGTCAAAACTGTAGCTTCTCTAAAGACTAGTGAAAGTGAAAAAAGCCATTCTGGTCACCATTAACAATATACTTACCAGACCCAGTTAATTGACCCCTGTAAATCTTGTCTTCTATGAGATCTGACCAAAAGATGAGGCCCTTGCGAAAGTGAAAGTCCAAACCGATTGTGTTTTTCAGGCCATTATTCAGAAATGTATGGTTCTTTGTATTGAGATCCAGGCGGCTAATGTCATGGCGGTTGGCCAGAATCATGTAATGAGGAGCAGGATCTAGATCAGGACAGAAACACAATAAAAGTGATGAGTTTCTGTCTCCAGAGAGGATAATCTTTTCCAGTGGGCAATTAAAAGGGTGGGGATTGTACATAATGTAAATTTTGAATTCTAAAGTCAAAATCTATGTTTTTTGGTGTGCACATGAGTTGTAACTCAAAACAAGTTATGATCCATTGACAAACTTTCATATAATATGGTTTAAAGCATTTTAAACTACTTAAACCAAGGATTTTCAGCATTATTTTTACAGGATCCCCGTTTATCAGTTTTTAATACGATCAAGTAGGGAAACACTCCTTTGGTTAAAAAAAAATGATGAGTATGATCCAATAATGTTGAGCAGCAATTCAGTATAAAGCTGATATGCTGAAATAATTGAAGATCTCTAAAACCCAATATATATATATATATATATATATATATATATATATATATATTCAGCATGCCTTCAAAAGCTCATTTTAAGTGGAAGCTTTGGTTTTGAATATGTATCCAATAAAGTTCAAAAACAGTATTAAAAAAAAAAAAAAATTAGTGTGCAGTGAGTGTGTAATAGAAATAAAAGTTATCTCAATTATTATCATCCAAGTAAAAACCACAAACATAACAATCATTGTCAGGATCACACTGTCACTTTCTTCATTGGTACCACAACCTTCATCATGTCTTTCATGAGAACTTTTCATTCAATACAGCAACCCATTCTAAAAGCGTCACTCTTGTTTCCATCCCCAATCACCTGTAGGCTTGCAACTGTAGCCGTCAGGTCTCAATTGGTAGCCACTTTTGCAATAACATTTATGGCCATGTGCAGTCAGGGAACAACCTTGGCTACAAATGCCCCATGTATCACATACATTGATATCTGCCAAATTTGAGATAGAAAAAAAAATTTTAAAATTGACGCAGGTGTTACCAAAAGCCATGTTTATGGCTTTCAATAAATTAGTTTCCAACAAACCTAGAGCAATAACCAATATATCAATAGGCTACTAAGGAAAAAAAAAAAGCACAAAGCTATATGTTCTGTTGGATATGATTTTCTATATTTGACACTTGAACAATTTTTATATTGTGTGAAGATGAAAATGATAAAAGACAGTAGATATGAAGAATTAACCTAAACATATTTATAAAATTTCACATATGGTTCAACAAACATTTCTTTGGATATATTTTTTCAATAGCCAGATGCCAGTATGAAATAAAACTAGATAATCTACAGCCAGGTCAAATGGGAATTGTTTGATGCAAAATGTTTTACTTATTTTCCTTATGTTCATGCTCAGTAAAATTTGGTAAACTTAATTTAAAGTACACTATTTGTTCTTTTTTACCAAACGGTAAATATGTTAGCGTCTTCCAAAAAATCATTCTTCCATGCTTTCCATGCATATCAAGCAATTTTACAAAATGATGTTTCTCAAAACTCTCTGACCTGCACATGTCTTGTTATCTGGTTTTATCTTCTGGTTCGGTGGGCAAGAACACACAAAGCCGTAAGGTGAAGTGTGGCAAATTTTCTCGCAGCCGCTGTTAAGACACATGTCATACTCTGAGAAAAAACAAACTTTCATCACTTTTTATACATACAAAAAAAAAAAAAAGAAGTAAAGAAACATACGGATGCCAACAAAACTACATCACTGAAATTGTAAAAATATCAGAGAGGGGGGGGAGTACATTGTTTAAAAAAAATATATATAGGCCTATACAAATTATTCATTAAAAGATAATTTCTTTTGTAGGAAAAGTTTAGGATTAACAATAAAATTATGAAGCAGTTAAATCGATAGTAACAGGTCATACTTAAAATATTACAATAAACAAAAGGTTCAGTGGAGACAAGATTTAGAGAGTTGTATTCACTTCTACAAAAATGACCACATATGAAATCAATTATACAAAAGGTTTGGCTGGTTCAACATCTCAGTCTCTTATATTTCACAGCTGCAGCTAGAGTAACTGATGTTATAGTATGTCTTGTATTATGTATAAATGATATCTTGAATCAAGCCCTTTACAAAGCGTGAGATTAGATTTATTTTATTTTATTTTCTGTTTTAATATCTTAACATAAAGCAAAAAATGGGGGGAAATCTAATTTCAAGTACTTTTTCTATAACTTCAGCTTTACACCAGTTAGCTCATCACAACTAGGCCCAAAACATATGTAAACAAGGGTTTCATCTTTTTTTGCAGTAACCCTTTGCATAAATTACTTTGCCTTTACATAAATATTGGATTTTCTTGTTAAAGCAGAATTTGAAGTAGAAATCAGATTCAAACTGTTGTGCTTTTTATATTTAATCTGTTATGACACACTGGTACAGTATATAGTGCTCGTGCTTCATTGAGATGAAACACACTTTTTGAATTCCAAATCTCTTTCCAAGCTCTCTATAGGGCTATGCGTGTAGCTATCTTTTTAATATTGGAATCCACTCTGTCTGTCTGTCTGTCTGTCTCTGAGTTTTTGAAGGCATACATACATAGCTGTTAAGCCATTTATAACAAATCCTATGTTTTCATACTACTTTTTTTTTATTCACCAACGCATAAGGTACTTTGTATATCCACTAAAGATAAGTTCATTAATTTATCCAATTACCGCACAACCGGCCTTCATCAGAGTAGTCTGGACAGTCACTGATGTCATTGCACAACTTCTCAGGAGGCAGACACAATGATGGCAGTTCTTTACAGGCAAAGTTGGGGTACTCACACTTCTTGGCTGAAATACCAGCAAAGAGTGTAGAAGTGTTGTTTTTTTATGGAATGTTCGTGCTATTTTTCTTCTTTCCTTAGTGATTATCTCACCTCAAAAAAGCTTACATAAAAATTTAAAAGGTGCATCTTTGATAATATATATCAAACTTTTAATATAATATAAAGGTGTATCAATTCCAATGCATTTTGCTAAAGAATGAATTGAGATTAGTGAAATAAACCAATCAAATGGAAAGTTGCGCATGTAATAATATGATGTGCATTGTAACATTGCAATAAAAAACAAAACGGACATAATGGGTATTATTTTAAATAAAAATAAATGATCCAATACCAACAACTGAATTAATTAAAATTGAAGCATTGGTCTCATTGATCACCTTGGTCGTAAGAGATACAAGCTCTGTGTTTGATCTATTTCTCTTTGTTCAGACACCAACAAAAACAGCAGTGACAAACAGCCCATTCACAAACACATTAGAGTCTAATCATTTATTTTCACAAAAGACCTTCCATATTTGATGGCAGTGCCCAAACATGCTTCATGGAGTCTAAATAATCTAAAGTTTCAACCCTGAGGTATAGGATTTAAATCTTGGTGGGGTAAGACGCAACAGATAAGAAAGGCATACTGGTTGGTGGTGGCCTGACAAAGAGAGTTTGGAAATCACTTTGAGTTGTTTGATTGACAGAGTCCTGTATGAAAACAGTTTCTTTTGTTTATGTATAATTTATAAAAAGTCATCAAAGATTTTATTTCCTTTTTCCCTCTATACGCAAACATCAATGACAAAAAATAAGCCGTAAAATATATCCAATTGCAAAGGAAAATGAGAATAGTATTCTTATGGAGACGATTCTCTATTAAAAAAAAGGTTGAAGATTGACCTACATTTGCTTTTGTAGACAACTGCTGACATGAATAAGTCCCATGGTTGTGAAGCACAGAGCAGATAATGAATTTCTTACCACAGTGTTTCTCATCTGACTTGTCAGGACAATCAAAGTCCTCATCACATTGCCACATGGCAGGAATGCACTTTGACCCATCATCACAGCGGAATTGGGACCAGTGGCAGGTCTTGGGAGCCCGCGTTGTGTTCTGAACTGGTGAACCAGACATAAATGATACAAATTGATGCTGCTTCAAATAATAAGTTTCAACAGATCAAATACTAGGAAATTCATTGAGAGTAAATTTGATTATAAAAAATTATTCTCAAGCTACATCAAAGCAGTTGGAAATAAAATCTTTCCTACCTGCTTTGTCTAAATGACTTTTTCTTAGAGTTTTACAATGGACACACGGATTAAATACTGCACATTTCAGTATATCTCTGAATGTCTATACATCTTGCAAAATTAAAATCTTTTGACAACACTGCTGTAATTTCAACAGATATTGATGCTTTAAATCAATATTGAATATTAAAAGCAATAATCCAAAACAAGAGATACATGAAAATCTTGTTTTAATTAGGAAGGTTAGAGCCATTATCTCAGGCATCCTACTCCAGGAAAAAAAGATAATTTCAGTAAAACTTACAACAATTTTTCTCATCTGACCCATCAAAGCAGTCTTGATAACCATCACATTTAAATCGAAGCTTGAGACATCTACCCTCCGGGCATGCCATCTCATCTCTGCCACACTTTATCTTCTCTGAAAATTTCAAATAATGTAAAACTGATGGGAGGTATGCATCCTCACGAAAAAGCTTTATTTGAAAAACTTGTGTTCAGAACATAAAGTAATTTGTGAATTGTATTTCAAGCCTTCAGGTTATGAAATTTGACATTAAGAGTGAAGAAATCAATACAGTATGAATTATTTTCTTTTTATCAAAATGAAGGAGTGTGTGTGAGAGAGAGAGAGAGAGAGAGAGAGAGAGAGAAATAGATGAAAGAAGAAAAAGGTCTAGCAAAAATGTTATAAGAAGATATAACATTAATAATAACAAATTTCATAATCAAGACAAGTATGCGTCTTTCCTCTCAAATAATGACAGGTGGTACTACATTTTCTTGACGAGATCTATAGGACAAGAGTCAGTTCATTTTAATTTTTATAACATTTATTTATAACTTCTTCAAAGAGAGATTGATAAACACTTAGTCCCTTTCTTTTCACAGAAAATTTAAAATATAAGGAGCTCTTATCAAATTATTTAGAACTACAGGAATGAATTATTCAACACTAAAATACATAAAATGTGAAAAAATAGGAATATGTATTTTGCCATGATTGCTGAAACTTGAACAAAATAAACTTACTGCAGCCTTCTTTTTCATCTGATCCATCTTTACAGTTAGGCAGCCCATCACACACATATGCACGAGGGATACATACGTCTGTATTGTGACATTTAAACTCCAAGTCAGGGTTACAGTAAATTTTGCAGTCCATCTGGTTGGAGCATTGGTAATAATAAAACTCTTACACTTCATAAATAAAGCCACACAAATCAGAGAATACAATGCCAGATTGATTCAGTATAAAGGGATAAATGTCCTTTTTCTAATTGCAATATGATATCATACTCATGAAATTCATTTAATTTTCGTAATACTTAATCTCCTTGTTGCACAGTAAAGTCACAAATATGAAAAAGATTTTTTTTCCATCTAAAATTAATGTTACCAGTGTCCAAATCTAACTATGTATGGCACAGTTCACTGTTAAACTAAGATATATTTCCATAACCATAATTATTATCAAAATCCTTAATGATTATACCAAATAAATTAGACAATCACAAATAAATAATAGCCAATGAGAGAAAGCGGAAAAATGTCAGAAAATATATATATAAAAAGACCTTCTGCAGGTCTTTACTATTGGGCTTTTGAGTGACACAAAAGAAAAAAAAAATGCATCTAGTTAATAAAAAAAAGTCAATAATTGTTCTAAGTGTTTGATTGGAAAAAAAACAACAGAAAATTATTTAAACAAAAAAAAAAAGATAGGTAACATTCTGTTTTTACCTCTAACACCTCTTTCCAAATTCATGCTCTTTACGTAGTTTCTCTTTCCACTTACTTTTCTTCCTGTGCCCTACCTTATTTGCAGCTGTTTCGTTTATCCTATATTCAGCCCTCCCCCAATTTTCTATTTCTTTATCATTATTTTTATGCAGATATTTTTTATATTTTCATTCATCCCATAAATCAAATAATCCACAGCAACAGTCCTCAGCAGAAGCTGTAAAGATACACAGAAAGAACTAATTTGTGTAGTTTAATTTGCTTAACCTCATCAGACTGGTCTGTACAGTCGTACTCATTGTCACATCGGTGCTCATAGCTGATGCACCGTCCATCCCGTTTGCAAGTGAACTGGTCAATACCACAGTTTCCTGTGTCTGGTTGGATAAGGATTAAATGGTGGAAAAATTTCAAATGGTTTACTTAACAGTAATAATAACAGCAATCTCTTAATAACGATGATGATGATGATGATGATGATGATGGTGATAATAATGATGATGAACAACAACAACAAAAACAGCAGCAATAACAATAAAGAAAATAATAATAATAATAATAATAATAATAATAATAATAATAATGATGATGATGATGATGATGATGATGATAGATGATGATGATAATAAAAATAATAATAATAATAATAACAATAATAATAATAATAATAATAATAATAATAATAATAATAATAATAATAATAATAATAATAATACATAAATACACACACACATACATACATACATACATATGAAAAGCAACAACAGCAATAAAATAATAATAAACAACAACAACAACAACAACAACAACAAAATAATGAAAATACCAAAGGTAAAAACAGAATAGAGGTAATGATGATGGTTTAAATCTCCTGATCATATTAAAGAGGTCTGAAGTGCTGTCAAAGTTATCAATAAAACATTCTTTCAAATTTATTTCTGTTATCTGTATGACTGCACAGTTGCTTACAACAAAAAATGTATATACTTTATCTATATCACCATGCAAAACGTAACAACAATACATACTACATTTTTCATTTGGACAACAGTTCTCTGATTCTTCATCCTCTCCGTGTTTGCAGTCTTTCTCGCCATCACAGAACCATGAAGCTGGGATGCACTGTCCAGTGTTCGGACAATTACGAAGACCTTCTTTACATGTCCGTGCTATCAAGAAAAAAAAAAGAGATGGAAAAAAGTCTTTATTTTCTTTCTAAACATTAGGCAAACATTACATTCTAACCTTCACATCTAAGAAATACTCCTTCTTTCTTTTAACCTCCTGCAAATAATGGGCCATTTTTTGCTAGAGCATCAGCCTCAGTCTAACTTTATTCATTAACAACCTTTTCTTTTATTTATCCACCTTTGTAAGTTCTTACCTGGACAATCGGCTTCATCCTCTTTCTCTTCACAGTCAGCCTCCCCATCACACACAAACTGGTCGTAAATGCACAGACCATTGTTACAGCCAAACTGGTTTTTGGCCTCACAAGTATGATTCCCTAAAGTCAAAATGAATTATAAAATGCATTAAATTGACGTGACAAACTAAAGTGGTCTTCAGATAAAAAAAGGATGGGTAAATATTTTTTGTGCATTTTTATCTTCCTTTTTATTTTTCATTCTTCTTTTTTATTTTTAATTTTTATAAGTATTGACATTGCAACTTGAACCTTCAGAAGCTTTTTTCTAGAAATGGAATTGAGTAATGTTGCTGACACCTTCATTAAGCTTGTCAATGTCAAAAGTAATTTAATTTATAATTCAAACTAAATCATATTGCATTTACTAGCTTAGTTATTCACTGGAGATATCTTTCTTTCTTTTTTTTTTAATGATATTACAGTGTAATAAAAAATATTTTGAAATGTCACTTATTCATATAAGAATTGAACAAAATAAAAAAATGTGTCTCATAAATGCCCTCTGATGTTGGTTACTGTCTTACTTTTCTGTTATTTTGCAATGAGTCTTTCTCCTCATACTTACTGCATATACTGTCAGGTGTGTCTCTGCCCTCATCTGAACCATCTTCACAGTCAGTGTGACCATTGCACAATCGAGATTTATCAATGCACTGGCCATTTGAGCACTCATATTCACTTTCCTCGTGGCATGGTGGATGGGATATCTCTCCTGGAGGATATATGGACACTGATTTCTCAAACTGATTGATTGATTGAACTGTTGGTTAATAATTAGGCTGAACATTTTGTACAAGCCCAATAGGCCTATATCTCTAGTAATGATTTCAGAGTCTCAAATAATTCTGAATACTTTGAAACTATCTATCAATCAGTCAAAATATCATGTCATATTTTTAATCAAACAGAAAATAGGTCGATGGAAAGCTGGATAGGTTTTCATAAATATTAACATTGGAAAGTAGTAATTCATGTTATTGGAAACATGACTTTTCATATTTAGCAATAAACATTAAATGAAAAGTTTTAATAATTAATAACTAAATTTAATTTTATCTTTTTTTAAATCTTGTATTTATTTTTAAAAGGTACCAACCAATCCTTGAAGTTCTCAAGAAACAATCAAGCAATAAATCAACAATTAAATGGCCAACTTAAATTTTTGGAAGAAATCAGTCAATCAATATAATCATGCCCTGTCATACCAGTGCAGGTAGTTCCATTATCAGTAGATTGCCTCCCATTTGCGCATTTGCACACATGACCTCGAGCTACAGTCACTAGACAGATATCACTGCAGCCGCCATTGTTGACACTGCAAGGGTGGTTCTCTGTAACAAATAAAACCAGACAAACGCCAAATATTAAGTCTACAGGAAATCAGACAGTTTGGAACCAGCCCAAATCAGTATATCAATTTGCAAAAACTAATACTGGTGTGCAGTGTGCATTATAATTAGCCTTGCAAAGGTAAGAAAAAAAATGTTTAACATCAGAAATCAAAGCAACACAAGTTTCAAGGAGTGTTAATCTTTTTTTCACATTTTGTAAATATGTAAAAACTGTTTGATTTCTCTAAAGTAACAAATAATGTAAATACTTGATACAAACCGCCATATGTTGGTATCATGTCCAAAATTATTAACAAGTGATATAAATTCTGAATACAAGGCTGGCATATGTTGGTATCATGACCAATATTATCAACAACTAATATAAATACTATATACAAAACCGGCATATGTTGGTCTCAGGACCAATATTATTAACAAGTAATGTAAATACTGAGTACAAGACCGCCATGTGTTTCTTAGAACCAATATTATGATTTAATTGAAAGTCCTTTGATGTTGCTATCATATAACACTTAAAAAATGAAAGGGTCAAAGTCAAAATTTAACTGATTCCTCACATGCTCACAATTCATAAAACAAAATCTTTTTGTAGTTCGCAACTACCAGAAAGGCTATCAGCTTATTCAAAAAAGGTATGAAAAATCTGCATCTTCTCTAACTGCCATTGCTTCATAATGATATTTCACCTTTTCAGCCCATCTTAGGAAGTTATTAGAGCGGGGACAAAATAAGAGAACTATGGAAATCTTTTGTTTGCCATGTGCTGATCTTTCTGACCTATGGGTGGTTGAGCATTGATCGAGCAAAACTTGACATCAAAGATGGGTGCACTAGTCGCACGTAACGTCACAACCTCCTTGGAAGGCATCTTCAGTTGATTGAGGTGACCATCTATGGATTCTGCCCACAGAATTCTCACTGCTCCAGAGTCCTCAGTTTTATCTTTCTCTGGTATAACAGTCACACCAAAGGGATGTTGCCGTCTATAAAACTGCTGCAGTTTCTGAAAAAGTAAAAAGCAAATGAAAATGGCCACATTAAAATTTTTTCTTCTTTACTTGGATAATGGTGTATACCTGGGTCATTTCCTATCAGGAGAATATAGCAAATTAATTTTTAAAAAAAAAGAGAAAAAAAACTGATTCATTGGTTTACAAAGGTACACTTGAAATATGTATTGCATGGAAAGTTTAAGAGCAAAATCAAAATACAATTTAAAGTTAAAGTGGGTTTTGTTATGACCATGCAGAATTTTTTTTCCCATTATGATGCATAAGTGAAAGACCTACGAAAAGTGTGCATGGTGTAATATAACAAGTTTAAAATGTATACATGACAGGAAATGTCACAAGTTCTAGTCTCATGATAAAAATCTGATAAATCTAAATTAGAAGTGGACCACTTTTCCAAGAGTAGTAAGCTTGTTATCATTCCAGTGACATATTGACCCACTTTTCTTCCCTGGCCATCAGTTGAGATGGACTCGATGGTGTCGTAGAAGGCATCTGTCCAGTACAGGGTACCAGATCCATCTGATGAGTTTTTGCTTGGAACCAGGGCTAGACCATTGGGCCACTGCAGATGGTCATCAGAGAGCAATGTGCCCGATTCACTACCGTCCATGGAAAGCCAGTTGATGCTACTGTTGTCTGAGTAGGACCAATCTGTCCAGTACATTATTCTGTGCAAGAAAAAGTGGACAATGAAAGCAATCTTAATTTTGTTAGGAAAAAAAAAAGCCTTTGCTGGGTTGACAACAGGGTCAACAGAGTGTTACTCAAACCAAAATCAAAGTCGCAGGTACAAAACTTCAAAACCTGTCCAAAACAAAATTGTCAACAGGAAGGAAAATTCATGTATAAATATTCGAATGCTTATTGCAGAACTATGTTAAAACACATGTTGCAAAGCAGTGTTATGAAAACATAGACTTTTCTTTTAACTCCTTCGTCACAGAGGTATTATAGATCACCATGGCAGGGCTTACTTTGGTTTGAAGAGTGGTATGATTTGTACATTTTCAACATTGCTAAATTCAATTATGAAATCACATTTTAAATTGTGTTGCATTCAGTGCCTCTTTTACTCAATATAGAACACAACTTACATTGTACGTCTAAGCGTCATGGGGATTGGCAAAATCTGCGTATTAGAGGACGTAGAATGTAGGTCATAAAAAATTGGACGTACTGCGTACGTTATATGTCACAAAATTGTTAAATAATCACCCAATTAATTCATAGCAAAGTAAGAAAAAAAAAACACTCACCCATTCCTTGCATCCAACGCTAACGCCTTCGGGGAAACGGGATGTCCTGTCGACTGTGAATCCAGCAAGGTCACTTGGTATCTTGGGTTTTGGAGACTTATTGCCACAATCTCCCCTCTACCTGGAAGACTGTTGGAACAGTAGAGATTTCTCCCAACCCAGTCAAATGCAAGGCCTTCACACACAAGATCTGAAAACATTATTTACAAAACATGAAGAATTGTACTCAGGGTATCTTCCTTTTTGTTCAAGTCTAATTTCAATACTGGCAAAGACTATGCAGCATATTGTGCATTGATATTATCTCAAGATCTTAAAATCCTGGATCTAGAATTTTCTAATCTGATTTCCAAAACCAGGAAACCTTCATAGTCAACATCACCCCCTTTGCTTCTTTTTCTTTGCTGTGGTTTGTTTTGTTTTGTTTTTGTTTCTTAATCTTTACTTATTCCATATTCATGGTAATATCAGATGCTGGCTTTATCTCCTATCTAAAATCCAAAACAGGTCATAGCAGAAAAAAAATTCTTAATTTACAGAGAATAAAATAATACTTAACTTGTTTTACATGTTGCAATCCCTAGACCAAGATCTATTTTTAAAAAAAGCTGCATTTACAAATGTAAGAAAATGTTTTTTTAAATACACCATTTTTCTTAAAACCCATGATAAAAAATATTTCGAACAATCTCGATTACCTTTCCTTATTATTTCAACTGGGTTTTCTTCTCCACCCTGAATTCCTCTTCTGGCCAGCATCTTAGTTGCTGAATCATAGAAATAAACTTTGCCTCCATAGGCATCGCAGTCCATGGCAGAAGGCCGGTCAAGGTTTACCACAGGAGGGAACTGATCAGAGGCCCGTATAGGGTCCAGGATGTGCACCATTCCCTGCTGACCATTGCTCAATAAGAGGGTTTCCACTTTTGTCTTATTCTCCTCATAAAGTTCTGGAGATGTTGATATCAAGACCAACGTCAGAAAAAGATCTTAATTATCCTCATCAAAATTTCTCTCAAGGTCTTACACAGCTTTAAAAACACCAGAAAATACTGGTCTATGAATTGCTAAATGTGTTCTATTTGTATACAAGCCTTAAAAACATAAATGAAATAAGGCAGTCTGTAAGATCTCTATTAGCTTATGATGCAGCCATATGAAAGTATCACCACCATTATTTCAGCTAGGATATTTTTGTATAACTGATTTAGGTTTACATTACACATCCACAATTAGGCCAAATATATTATTGTAAAATGATAATTAATTACCTTTCGAATTTCACAATATCGGCTAATGGCATCCTGGACAGAACTCAATTAATTTGTGGAGTCATTTAAAATAAAGCTATAGAATAAATATTCCTAGTCTTGAGAAAAGTGAAAACAAACAAATTGATTTTTTTTTTCAGAGAGATGACAGATTTGAGGGAACTCACTTTCACATTTTCCCTCCCTCATGTTGTAGCCAAGCTGACAACGGCATACAGCCACCAATTTACCACCTGCTCCATCAGCCGCTTCAGATTTTATCATGGGAAAGCACAGGTGTTCACACGGTGGACTTCTTGTCCCACATACATTTAAATCTTGACCTGAATCCATGCAAAAAAAATGAAACAGATAAGTAACATTTGGCCTGCCTTCAGCCTTTCTGAAATTTAGGAAAATGCTCCACATTTCACACATACATCTTGTAGAAAGGAAAGCTGTAAAAAAAAAAAAAGATATATCTGGATAATTTCCAAAAACAATTTAGTATCAATACAACAGGGAAGGTGTTCCTGATTATTGCAAACTTTTCCACCCAACTCTTCCCCAACTAACCAAGTATACTCATGTTCAGAAACATTGTCAAATTGTAAAGCACATTAGGTTGAATGCGCCATACCCTTCTGAACTTATTTCTGCTTAACTGTGCATGTTCTGATAAAAGAAATGGTATATAAAACTTTTGATCTTATTGCATGGATTCTTTGAGCTAAACTAATTGATCTTCAGTAAGCATACATGGATACTTATAGCATTAATTTTTCAAAGTAGAGTATGTCCAATGATGTGGCTGTATCAACCTTACATACATCGCTCTGTTCCTTCCTCTTATTTTTCATTTTCTGTAACAAAATTATCTGCCACTTGATTTTTTGGTCTTAGTTACCATCTGATGAAATCGCTGAGGAAACTGTTTTAAATATTAATGTTAAGTTTCAATTAGTGCAGAGTGTTTTTTTTCCTGATTCAAACTCAGAGTTTTCTTTAAAATTCCTTTAATTTTCATTTAGGGGTAATTGCAGGATATTTCCTGTAAGCATCTATAAGGCAAGTCCTCCAGATAGTGCCAGATACTAACCTTGTGGCTGCAACACCAATTGATATATCTTCAATGTGCCAGGCCGTAGTGTCTTGAAGTCTGCTATCTGGGGAGGGATGCTGCCATCCCCTGTGTGAAGCTGAACAACGCTGTTGTTGTAGTGGTTGGCCACAAACAGCCAATTCTCAAGCAAAGCCTGGCCCACCACCAGGGCAACCTGGACAAAAAGGGAAGAATGGCTCAACAATGGCACCAACATCATAGCCAAGAAACATCACGATGATTAAAAATATCATTGTGACTAATCATTTCTATCATTTCATTTTGGTCGTCATACTAATTGCCACCATCATTCTTTTCATCAACATCATATTTACCTTTGTCGACATATCTATCCTGAGTATACCAATCATCATTAGCACCAATATTACTCTTATTTCATTCCTCACTGGCCAATACAGCATCCTTTTCTTATCATGGACATAACAGCAGGCACCAACTGGGTTCTAACACCATAACAATCATAATAATCATTATCACCATCATCATCATTAATTCCTTGCATCATTATGACCTGCTCTTCCTAAAATCACAGAAACAAACAATACAGTCAGTTTGTTTGCATTACCTCTGGGCCTTTGAAAACTACAATGCGGTTGCCCCCATCATAATCCATTCTCTCAACAACATCCAAAAAACTGTCTGCCCAGTACAGATGTCTACGGGGAAGATCAACCGTCAGAGCTGAAGGGTGAACAACCTTCAACTCAGTGAGTTGCTTCAGGTCACTGCCGTCCAGTGCTGACCGTCCAATTTGGGCCTGTGGTGACCAACTGGAGTAGAACAGATATCTAGGGAACGGGAAGGAGAAAATGGGTAAGTTGAAACAAAAAATACAAACTAGTTATTTCAGCATTGATTGATATAACCTATACCATAACTAGATCTTCTTAGATCATGTTCAGCAAGTACCCTTCCCCCATCACTGCCATACACTAACATGACAGATTTCTGCATCTACACAGAGACACAAGTCAAGAAATAATCAGTTACTGATGATCAAAATCTGAAGACAGATCTAATATCATATAATTTAAAAATAGCAGTTGCAAAAATGCCAATAGACTTAATTTGTTTCATATTTATATTGTTAAATTGTGAGAATAGAGATTGGAAGGTTTTTAAAACAATGAGACTAAGCCTTGCATTCATTCAAAAAAATATGGATGTCTCAATCCAACCAGTTCGCATTTAAAATAATAATTGTCTATACTGCATAATGGTAAAATATTTCAAAATACTATTTATCCCTACGGCTGTACAAAAAGAAGACATCCCCTATCATATTTTGCTGATATCCAACATATTAGAGCCTGTCAAAAAATATAGTTTAATAAACCATGCTAATCCCTGACTCAGTTTGGTGTAAGTAAAGTCTAGATTTTAGTAAATGCTTATGCATAAAATGTTTTGCAAAACAAAACAAAATCATTTTTTAAAAGAATAACAATAGTCTTCAAAATATAACAAAAAAAAGACTTGCGTCACTAAGATCATTGTCAGAGTGTTATTATAAAGTCCATGCTGGAGAAGTGCAGACCTGCTATGGACTTCATTTTAAATAGAAAAGCATTGAGATAGAAACGCACCCTCTCGTCGGATCCACAGCAATGCTGTGTGGCCGCTTGACTCCGTGTGTGATGACCGGCTGACAGTACCGTCCCAGCGGTGCACATAGAAAGATGAACTCACGCGACATGTCGGAGAAATACCAGTTGCCTGAGAGCCAGTCCCTGGTGAATGACTTGATGTCAGTTTGCTCTACTGTCTTGCCGTCGGATGAATGAGCTGGAGAGAGTTATTACATCATACTTGTCTTTACAGCTTTAAGATTTACCTGTATTGTTAAGTTCATATCTACCTCAAGGTTTCAATGTCCTGAAATAAAATGTCATTGTTTATACACTCAAATGTCAGATTCTAAATGTGATCCACTTTGACTGGCGGCAGATACGGGTCTCATGTCCACATTGTCAGTTCAACAAACCTAATCTGAGGATTTTGTCACCCAAATTTGGCAGAGTGAAGCTCATAATTCATATGATGTAGTGCATCATCTAATTTCTTTCAAAGCTAGTCAAAGCAAGAAGATAAATGTTTTCTAGCACCTTCATATCTCTGTTTATCCTTTTCAATAAACTTACAAGTTCTATACAACTAAATAGTTGTTACTGAACAGTAATTGCTGGCTTTAAATTACACTTAGAGAATAAGCTCTAACACTCTAATATATTCACAGTACAATTTTTAAAATCTTTAGTAGTATTTTGAGCCTTTCACCAGTGAGTTAGAAATTTGCTTTCACAACTTGGCAACTCCACAATATTGTGATTCTAGACATCTTGAAATTCAGATTAATGCAAAAATTACACACCATTCAATGAGTAGGGAATTGGAATTTCCCAAGTTTCCATAGGTTTTTTCAGACTGACACACTGAAGTTTGTAAAAGAGCTTGGAGGTTGCTGGATCAGATTGGCTATCCAGCTGTGTGATGACAATGAGAACAAAAATATCAATCAGAAAATTAAGCCTCATATCATCAATAATCTTACATAGTCCAGGTGAACTGAGTAAACATTCTGTTGAACCTATCAAAAGCATCAGAAAAGTTGTTAAACTGTTACTAGCTTGTTTGTTTTTATTTCATTAACTTCTTTGCTACTGTCTTCTATTACCAGCTTCAATTACTTGTACAGTTCTGAATATTTTCTTATCATTTACTTATGTGAGTATCAATTGAAATATTAAATTGTGTTAATGTTGCATGTAAAATCTTTTCTTTTCTTTCTTTTTTTTTTTTCTTTTGAAAGGAAACTTACAAATCTGAGAGCAACATAATCATTTCTCTCTGGACTCACGTAGCAGATAGTTTTGTTATGGACGTTCACATCCAGCATTGTCACTCTGTTTGCAGGAAACTCTTGGGTTGCTGTCAAAGGCTTGCGGGGTACGTTGCTACGGGTGTTATTACGATGCAGATGCTCGGTCAGGTCAAATACCTCTATATTTATATAGTTAGCCACTACCAGAAAGGCCTTTTCATCAGCTGCAACATTAAATAAAATAACATTAAAAAAAATGGTTGAATTTAAAGAAGTTACAGTTAATATAACAATTGATGAAATAGTTAAAGAGACATTCATATATTCAGTAAAAGTTGCAAATTGTGCGACAGAATGTTGGAAAAAAAAATTTAGAAGCTGAATTATTTAAGTAGAGAGCCGAACACATGATGTATGATGTTTGGCGAACGAAGTTAAAATCTAGCAGGATTTAGCTGCAAAGCCTCCTTCATTAGGCTGACATGCTCCTTAAGCTATGCAGCTATACTGCAGTTAAGTATATTTTATAATTTTTAACTCATAAGTTATAAAAACTCATTGAAAAAATTATTAATAAAATTTAAAATTGCTGGTACAGGTTCTTTTCCATCAATAAGTTTTTTTTTACAACAAAATCTACAAAAATAAACCCATGTGTCTAAAATTGCACATACGTTAAGAACAAGATTTTAGGTAAATGTCATAAAAAGTTTAAGATCTCATATTGAAAGGATGTGAATTTATTTTGCTTATGACATGACTTATTCCAGCAAAATAGATGTCACAAATTTGTGAGAATCATTTTTTTAGATATGATATCATAATAATCATAAAGTTTTTTGGTTCTTTTGGGGAAAAAAAAACATTACATATCCACCAAAGTCTTATCTCGGGAATAGGACATAATGCTCCTACAATACTAGCACAGGATGGAGGGTCAAAGAGACTCAAGCAGGGTTGACTGATGTTGAGAAAGAATAAAGTTCTAGGAGGCCAGTAATGGCAAGTGGAGATGAATCAATTGCTGTTGTCAAAGCAGCACTGAGACTCATACTATATTTATAATCAAACGTCACATCTTCGTCCGATAAATTTTACCAACTCAATACAAAACATGTGGGGGTCTACTCCTCTTCCTCCTCCCTCCAATCTTTCCCTCCTCAAAATATCTCTACATCCGCCTCCATCTCCTTCTATGCTTTTCCTCTTCTTTCTCTTATTCCACCTTCTGCTTTTCTTTCTCTTCCTACTCAACCTCTAACTCTTCCCCAAACTTTTTATTTATTCCTCACTTCTGCTTATCCTCCAATTTCTTATTCTCGTCTCTTCTGTAGATAAGACTTACCAGGAATCCAACACTTTCCGTCCATATTCACATAGCCATCCACACAAGAACAGTTGTAGCCACCTTGTGTGTTCTCACATGAATGGTCACAGAACGTGCTGTACTTGCACTCATCCAAATCTGTTACAACAGCAGAAAACTTGTAAGGATTACAAAGCAAAGCTGGATAGTTATAATCATTCATGTTTAACAACAAAAATATCCACCTTTAAAACATCACTAAAATGGATGATTCTGCAAAAAAAAAATATTCACTTATTTCACTCCTGCATCTGATGCCCTTTGTGGCACCTGCATGACAAATACCAAACTTAGATGAAATTCACTTGACATGTTCCAGCTATGTCATAACCTATCCTACTGTATAGATCTTAATTTGCATAACTATCTCTTTTCTGTCTGCCAACATTGTGATGACTAAATATACTAGTCTTCAATTTAGTCATCAATGGTTATTTTATCCCCCACCCCACCTTTCCCCCGTTTTTTTTTCTTTTTTTTTTTTTTTGTTTTTTTTTTAAGATAAAATCTGCCCTTTTCACTTACTTATTCGAGTATTTTCACTTTAACTTTCCTTGCATATCAGAAGTAGTGAATGTTGATTAAAATCTATTCAATTAAAAAAAAAAAAAGCATAGAAGGCGGAATTTATCTATTATGCTAATTTAAAGGAATTACTCTGCAAATCTTCAGTTTTCATAGGTGTAGAAGAAACATCTATGAGATGAAGTAAAAATATTAAAATTAAAAATTTGCAGGAAAAGTGTATATCATTTTCAAGTCCCATTAACTTTCAAGCTCTGCCACAGTTGATCGACAAATTCAGGTCACTTTCTATAACTTGTAGCCTGTTCAATGAGCGCATGTTTACTGTTCTAGAAAAGGTCTGACAATGTGCTGGCAAGTCACATTAAACAAAAATCGATCATTTTATTAGCGCCGATTACAACATAAAAATCAGTTGATCAGTTTAGTAGAACCAGTTACAACACAAACCAACCAATAATTAACACCCGTTACAAACATAATTTAAAAAAAAAATCGATCAACTTAGTAGCACCAATTACAGTATAAACAAACCAATTTATTAGCACGAGTTACGCATAAACAAAAACCAGTTACAACATGAGCGAAGTGCACAATTTGCATGTACAGATAGAGAACTACCGACCTATGCAATGGGTCCCGTTCGACTCCAGACCTTCGGGACAGTAGCAGGCAGCTCCTTGGATTGTCTCGCGACACTTGTCCTTCTCTGGGCACTTCTTGAATCTGCAGGCACGGTTTCCTGATGGATGCAATAATGGATAAGAAAATCAGTGAGACACAATATTGACTGCTCTTGCATAACCCCGCTTCCTTTATAAACTGGTATTTCTAAGGTTTAACGTGCAAGAAAGATTAACGAGAGGTTAGAGATGAGGAAGAGCATAGTTAGCCCAGGATAAACCATCTATGAATCGGCAACAGCTTTACCTTGCCCTTTCTTCCCAGGTTCTTCTACTGGTCTGGTCAACTAGAAATAATAAAATGCAAGGACTCACTGTCACATAGTCATTAGATCAACTTGAGGCCTATTCTCTTTTGCCTTGCCTACACTTTCTCATGGAAGCTTAGACTGAGTTGCGCTTTTTGGAAATATAATCCAAGCTGCTGCGTAGGGGAGGAGATGTATATAAGTGAGAGAGAGAGAGAGAGAGAGAGAGAGAGAGAGAGAGAGAGAGAGAGAGAGAGAGAGAGAAAGAGGCTCAAAGACAGACAAATGGAAGGAATGCGTGAGGGTGGAAATGAGGAGCGGAGAGAAGGAATATGGGTGATGACAAGAAGGATGACAACAACAAAACTTTAATGGTAGCGGCGGCACTTTTTCATGTTTCTCCTCCACCCGTCACTTTTTAAAAGATTATTTGCATGTACAGATAGTACTTCAAGTCAGCTGATAAGGAACTAACTAACTAACTCTCTCTCTCTCTCTCTCTCTCTCTCTCTCTCTCTCTCTCTCTCTCTCTCTCTCTCTCTCTCTCTCTCTCTCTCTCTCTCTCTCTCTCTCTCTCTCTCTCTCTGTCTCTCTCTCTCTCTCTCTCTCTCTCTCTCTGTCTCTCTCTCTCTCTTCCCTCTCCTCCCTCTCCTCCCCCCGTCGTTCTCTCTCTCATAACATTATACTCTACACCCACAACCCCCAAAATCTCACTGTCTATCCGACTCTCTTTCGCTCTCCCTTTTTCTTCCTCTCTGCGCTTACTATCATTATCTCTGTTTCCTCCTCTCTGCTCCCCTCTATATCAACAAAATATGTAGAAGAAAAAAAAAACATGAAGGGCTTACTGCAGTGCGCTCCCTCGTCAGCATAGTCGAGCGGACAATTGACGGTGCCGTCGCACAGCTGTGACATATGGATGCAGATTCGAGTCCTCGGACAACGGAAGCGGTTAGGCAGGCAGCGGAATGTGTCCACCAGGCTGCCTGTAGGCGTTGCCGCATAGAGGACCAATGGAGAGAGCCACACGGCAGGAACACGGGTGAAAAGGAAGCGGGGGGGGGGGGGGTGGGGTGTAAAGAGATGCTGGTGATAAGTGACTTGTCTTGAGAATATCACGATCCTTGTACTTCTCAGCGTTACACGGGGAATGGAGAGAGGAAACTGTATGCAGAACTAAAGGATGGGTGTATTATACTGTATATGGGTCCTCTCTCACCTGAATCATATGGAAGATTAATAGGACTGCATGCAGAAACTACGGTACGAATCTCTAAATTAATACACGTAGGCCTAGATAAATAGGCTCCAGAGACTGGCTGCGAGCATGCTGGTATTATATATATATATAGTCGTTTTACCTAGACATTAGCCTTTCATTGGACAAGGCCTAAGAGACTAAGCGTGCATGTAGAGCAAGTTTAACCTTATGGTCGTCATAGTCTCACTAGCGCTTCCTAATTACCAGGGTTTTCATGTGCATACAAGCATTTACGCCAACGGATTCTTCCCTGAGAACAATAGCTTTATTATTAACTTCCATCTTATAAAATACAATTATACATAAGTGATAGACAAACAATACGCATGTATGAATGGGGCTAAAAACTCAATTCAGGGTGGTTGTAATAACAACTTGTTCTTAATTGAAATAATATTGATGTGGTTTATCTCCACAGACAGGTACAAAATACCTAATAAAGATATCTATTTCATATTTGCGTGTGTATGACTCGAGTCAATCTGGACCTCAGTATTACAACTAACATAGATACATGGCAATAATTACAAATAAGATTATATTTGTCGTAGTTGCTCGTTTGCGTGATATAATAGTAGGTATAATAGTTAATAGTCTATAGCGTGGTTTACATGTTTAAATTCAGTGTATATACACCAGCAGAATTTGAGACATGTGTATTTTTACAAAAAGGGGTATTGCCCAAAAGCTTCAATGCAAAAAGTAAAAAAAAAAATTGTAATTACAAATATGAAGACACTGTTAAGTTCGTCTAAGAATTACAAGTAATTATATTCTTCCTTTTCCATAGTATACCGACTCTGATTTAAAAGCTTACTTTTCAAATTTCATTCTAGATATTTAAAAATAAATATTTTTATAAATTTATTCCGTATCACAAAACATGGAAAGCACTGCATTAAAAAAAAAAAACTTGTAATATTAACTTTGCTTTTCAGAACAGAGAAAAAATGATTATCGTTCAGAGATTCGGTCAATATTATAATAAGCCTACTTCAATAATTCGTTTGTAACTTTCAAAGTAAACTGGGAAGCTGGGTATGGTACTGTTAAAAAATCTCTACTGAAGCACCAAACTTTGCAAGCGTCCATGGGTTCCTTACGGCAACTAACACATAGATCTAGATCTACATATAAATCAAGTGCATACAAAAAGAAGATACGCGATTCCAGAATGGTGCAAAACTAAAGCTAAACGCGCACTAGCATTTCATAAACAAAGTTTCGTATATATAAGCGCGGCGCGCTACATTCAGGTTTAACATGTTTTGGCACCGAGGCGGTGCAAAACTATCAGCGCATCGCATGAATCAGAAAACTTTTTTACGACGGTTGCACACCGCCCATATGCGCGCATTGGCAAAAAAAAAAAATAATAAATAAATAAATGAAAAAAAAATCACCAACCAGATAAACGCGCTGCTCAAGATTTATCATTGAAGTGGAATTATTGTTTGTGGTGCTAGTGCGCGCCCAGCCTAAGGGGTGAAGCAGTGAGGAATATTTAAATATTCATGCATCGATAAATAGTGGTGAAGATAAACACAGAGCAAGGTGGTAACCCATCCCAGGGATTTATGGTTCAGCAAGCCAGATGTATATAGAAAAGGAAAGCCAAAACAGCGTGTGAATACAATATGATGATCAATGAAAAATATGGATTTGATCCCTCACACACAAGTATTTAAATATATATATATATATATATATATATATATATATATATATATATATATATATATATATATATATATATGTTTGCAATACAATGATTTGTCATTAAATAAAACTCGTCAGTTGATCCTTCTGAAAAGTACGCAGTTATTTTAATCGAAAAGTAAAAATGCATTCAATACATGGGAAGGAATTATATAACAAAAAAAAGAAGAAGCAAAAGGAAAGGAAAACTTAAGAAAGAAAACGCTGATTACAAGATATATGTGTGGTATTTGAATTTAGTGGGTATCAAAGGGTTTTGTTTAAAAAAAAAATTTTTTTTCTCTAATGTTCCTTCTGTGGTATACAGGATAAAATGAAAGCTTAAAGAATTATTTATTTCATGGAGATACAAATAAATATTTACAGGCTCATTGTTGCGGAGTTTAACATCTAAATTGGACAGTCTCAACATATTATGTTATAGTATTAATGATCTCTTTACCGTTGGAGGCGGGGATAGAAAAAAAAGAAATAAAATAATGTGTGTTGGACAGAGGCTTAGTGGACAAAAATTGATGTTTAACAAAGAGGGAAGATGGAAAATATGAGAAAGTAGGGGGCAAAAGGTGTGCATATAGATAGATAGATTATTAGTGACAAGAATAGATTGATAGATAATTAGTGAGGTAAATAGATAGATAATTAGTAAGATAAATAGATAGATAGATAGAGATTGAAAATAAAGAAGAGGTATGAATTAGTTTTTGAGAGAGAGAGAGAGAGAGAGAGAGAGAGAGAGAGAGAGAGAGAGAGAGAGAGAGAGAGAGAGAGAGAGAGAGAGAGAGAGAGAGAGAGAGAGAGAGAGAGAGAGAGAGAGAGAGAGATGATTCACTTTATCAGCACCCAAAAGGCAGACGTTACTTTGAAGCGCACAGCGCTAGATATGGAAGACTTTAACCGCCAACTCCACCAAACAGTGACACTGACTGAGACTAGCGACTAGACGAGCTACACCAGGACTAGCCCACGCTAAGACTAAAACTAAGACTAGCTCCTGAAGTGAGGCGCTGAACGACTCACAACTCAGTCTGCCCTCGCATCCTAACCACTCACACAAAACAAAAATTTTCAGCAAAATCAAACGAAACAACAATTTTAAAAAAGCCAAAAGAAGCTTAGACTTACAAAAAAATATATAATATTATATAAAACTGAAATGTACCAGGAAAAAAAAGTTTAATTAAAAAAACCCGTAGCATGGAGAATTAAACCAAGACGGTGAAATTTGAAAGAGAAACAAGGAGATACGGCATTTTGTTTCAAAGTAACACCGTTATCAAATGAAAGTGCGTGGCTGAAAATGTGTGCATTGGATTAATCTAAATTAAACAAAAAAAAAAAAAAAAAAAAAAACGAAAAGAGAAAGGAAGAATAACTTTGTTTGCCACAAATCAAGTCATGAACATTTCGTGAAATTAAACTATCGAAACACAAACGAAACGTTGCTTTGTGTTAGAATAAAAGAAAATAGAAAACAAAATGGAGCGGGAAAATACGAAGAAAAAAAAAAGTATGCTACAAATGAAAGACTACGAGCGACAATGTTGAAAACAATCACCCCACAACAAGATTTTGGGTTTTTTTTTTATCTCTGTGGTGTAGGGGGTTTTTACCTGTGACAAAATAGCCGTCTGAATAACAGAGAAAGGAAGATGAATGTTGTCAAATTAGAATGTCTTCAACTAACATTAGACAGAGTAACAACACAAACATGGCGACTGGGCTTGCTGTAATCACTCAAACATGGAGACTAGGCTTGTTTAAGCAGTCCCATGAGTAACCAAGAAATGGCATGAAAAGCCATGAATTTAAAAAAAAAAAAAAAAAAGATTGCCTAATATATATCTTTTTTTTTTTTTTAGCAGTCCCATAAATAACCAAGAAATGACATGAAAAGCCATGAATTAAAAAAAAATAAATAAATAAATAAATATAAAGATTGTCTCAAAATATCTCTGAGGGGAGGTTATCATTACCGCTTTGATGATAAAGTTGATTAACTCTGGTTCTCTGGCTTGTCCTTTAAGCAAGTACGGAGAATTATCAAAGTGTGAATGAAAGGCAAAAGAAATAGCAACTTGCCGTATATCGCCTCTTTCTAATCTCATGTCGATGTTTAAGAATGGCAAGATCTAACTTTAGGTAAGCGACAGCAATACATTTCTTACTTTAATGCATTTTCTACGAAATAACAGAATGATGGAAGATTTGAGATACAGATATATGCAGACACACCAAGAAGCAGAGGATAAAAAAAAAGAGAAATAGATAAAACTTATATAATTCATAAAAGCTGATTATTTTTTTTTAATGGTAATTTTTTATGCTAATGGTTTTTAGTTCTTCTTTATTTGTTTTTGTTTTGGTATCGGTAAATTTACTCTTGGGTGATTGTTGGTGCTTCGATCATTAAGAGTAGTAATTTGAATAATATATTTTCTCTCTTCAAAAATATCACGCTGATTAATATCGTGTATTTTCAGTCATTTGATTAATTTCAATGGAAAATTGTATCAGTAGTCTGAAGCTAGGCGGTCAACAATTATCTTTTTAATGGAAAGTGTAATCTGTAGTGTAATGCATATTCGGTCAACACTTCTTGCAAAACATTATCAAAATTGTCAACATTTACATGGAAAATATTATCAGTTACCTGAAGCGAAACTGCCAATATTTAAAAGGAAAATATGTTTAGTTTATTAAAGCGAAACTGTCAACCTTTAAATGGAAAATAGTATCATAAGTCTAAAGCCAAATTGTCAACAGTTATATGGAAAGCATTATTATCAGTCTCGTCCGTCAACATTTATTGGTCATTGTCAGTAAGCTAGAGTCAGCCGATAATCGATGAATCAGTGAAAAGCTTATTCAGAGCGCTAACCTGCAGGATGAGGCAATTTGCTATCGTAAGTTTGCATTAATGATAAACGCGACCCTGGAAAAACTTAAGCAGAATACAGATCACATTATATTGAAGACATCAGACTAGACAAAGTCATGTATATTAAAAAAGAAGAACAATTAAAAAAGAACAAGAAAAGAAACTTGTAAGATTACAAACTGATTTTACATTCATGCTAACACTGAGGGGCACTACTTACAAAATATAATAATAATAATAATAATAATAATAATAATAATAATAATAATAATAATAATAATAATAATAATAATAATAATAATAATAATAATAATAATAATAATTATTATTATTATTATATTAATAATAATAATAATAATAATAATAATAATAATAATAATAATGATGGTGGTGGTGGTGGTGGTGGCGGTGGAAGTAGTAGTAGTAGTAGTAGTAGTAGTAGTAGTAGTAGTAGTAGTAGTAGTAGTAGTAGTAGTAGTAGTAGTAGTAGTAGTAGTAGTAGTAGTAGTATGTAATAGTAGTAGCAGCAGCAGCAGCAGCAGCAGCAGTAGTAGTAGAAGTAGTAGTAGTAGTAGTAGTAGTAGTAGTAGTAGTAGTAGTAGTAGTAGTAGTGGTGGTGGTAGCAGTAGCAGCAGTAGTAGTAGTAGCAGCAGCAGCAGGAGCAGCAGCAGCAGCAGCAGTAGTAGTAGTAGTAGTAGTAGTAGTAGTAGTAGTAGCAGCAGCAGCAGCAGCAGTAGCAGTAGTAGTAGTAGCAGTGGTAGTAGTAGTAGCAGCAGTAGTAGTTGTTGCTGTTGTTGTTGTTGTTGTTATAGTAAGGTTCATTATAAAAAGTGGATAAGTAGTTCATTGTTAAAAAAAAATTTTAGGGGCTGCAGAAATAATGTTGATTGAAAATTATTAGGTTCAGTCTAGACAATTTTTAAAGAGAATACACTTCTTATGACTAATTACCATGTTGTTTGGTTTAAACAGTTTTGATTTCACCGAATGATATTCTGAATCTGATGGGATCTGATATTGAATATATGAGAAATCTATTCGCCACTTTCCGAGTTGAATAAACTCCATGGTGTTAAATGAAATTAAAAAAAAATTGCTTTTGCTTCTCGAGTATGAAAAAGCGCAGAGGAAAAAAAACAGCATGAAGAAACGGACCGTATGCGAAAGCGAAAAGCAGTAGATGGGAATGAGAAACATAAAGCGGCAGGAGAATCAATCTGTGGAATTGAGCTCTCCCCCCTATACAAAGAGAGGTGTTGAAATCTCCGAAACTGATTAACTGTTTATTGGTTTATAACCATCTACCATACTATAATACGCCGTTTCTCTACGACACTTAAGAGGGAACAAAAAGAATTCATATGGTAAGGCTCTACTGGTTTGACAACTTGTGGGCACGACCAGTCTCTGTGAGAACAATGGAGATTGAGAACTTTTCACATCATTGGATTTATGCCACCTCCCCCACCTCCCTCCCTCCCTCCCTCCCTCCCTCCCTCTCTCTCTCTCTCTCTCTCTCTCTCTCTCTCTCTCTCTCTCTCTCTCTCTCTCTCTCTCTCTCTCTCTCTCTCTCTCTCTCTTATACTACTTATATAGCAAGAGATTTAGTTGAAGAATATTTTAGTAGGTAGGAAAAAGATCGTTAATAAGAAGATAGAGGGGTGGGGTTGAGGTTATGAAATATAAACAGGCTCCAATTATGCAGCTGGGATTGAATATAATCTTTTTAAATTCAATCCCATTTATTGATAGATAGGTTACGTGAAAAATATTGAGGTTTATACAAAGAAATATAATTATGGAGATGTTATAATTACAGAGTCTTAAGGTATTAGCTTAATGCCATGGCAGATAGTATTATTGTTCTAATTTTCTGTACTAAGAGTATAAGAAATGAAAAATGAAAGCCAATTATGCAGCGAAGTTAGGTTATTACGGTATAATTAATGATAAATAATGATGATCTAAGTATATTTACATAACATTTTTTTTTATATTTGTATATATGGGGTTTGTAGGAGAACAAGAACAAACTATTAAGCTAGAATTGTAAGGCCATAGTCTCTAACACAACTTCTTTGTTTACACCTGTAATCAATAAGAAACGTTAGCACAGTGTAGCCCCGCCTGAGAAAGGGTAAAAATACGCAAAATAGCAGCCCAGTTCCCTGCCGTGTTAAGATAAAAGTTATAGAGTGAACAACCGCACAACAGTGAGGAAATGGTGGAGATGGTTATTATTGTTGTTGTTGTCGTTTTTTGCTTTGTTTTGTTTTGTTGTTGTTATCATTATTGTTATTATTATTATTATTATTATTATTATTATTATTATTATTATTATTATTATTATTATTATTATTGTTGTTGTTGTTGTTGTTGTTGTTGTTGTTGTTGTTGTTGTTGTTGTTGTTGTTGTTGTTATCATTATTATTATAACTGGTAGTAATATGATTATGATTATAATAAACCGTGTTATAGCTAGACTTGGTGCTCATTTCACGCCAGTGCTAACTAAATCCTAAAGCTAAGATATGGTAACAAAAATAAATGTGAAGTAGGAGATAGGGGTTATTCTCTCTCGAGATTACACTCAGGTATGACGACGATAGTAATGATAATCATGATGATGATGATGATGATGATGATGATGGTGATGGTGAATATGACAGTGATGATGATGGTGATGGTGAATATGACAGTGATGATGATGGTGATGCTGTCTTAATACAGACCTCGGGAGCGAGTTCCTTTTTTGGTCGTTCTCCAACCTGAGCGGCGATAAGGAGCGAAAACGAGTGAAGGTCAGAGGTCAGTTTGGGTTGAGCAACACCAATAACATCAAAAAATGGAAGAGTAAGCAAAGATAAGACATGCAAACACAAAATAGAACGTGTAGCAATCAACACAACAATCTTTATTTAGGGCCGTGTCTTGTTCATTTTATCTAGACACCCTAGGGAGAGAATAATATAATTTAAAGAACATAATAAAAATGGAATGTGAATGCCAATTATAATATTGATATCACCTGACTGAAGCTAGAGGGTGTATGTATTTGCTCTCCTTCAACATCTGGACTATTTCGACATTTTCCAAGAAAAAAATCACATAATTTCAACAGGAACTGTATACCCAAAGCAATATTTCTTTTTTAAACACAAAAAGAAAGGAATTGAAAATAATTTTAACTATGCCTTTTCTAGCTCCTTAGACCAAGTATAATAGGGTGTTAAGACGTAGTCTGCTGCAGACATATTTAAAAAGAGCATAATCTGTTGGACTGTCTCCGTGCCCAACCCGAGTCTAGACGATCGCTTGCCTTCGTTGATAGGGGAAAATGACTTGGTTTGTGCTGTCACAGGAGCATCAGATTAGAACTAGTGTCAACAAACGTGCTGGGAAAGATTATAGCCAAGAGGGAGAAAGAAAGTTATGAAGCTTATTAAAAAGTAGATCTAATCACCTGGCTGGTTCACATATCAGCTCGTTCACCATTCGAATTTTCGGACTTAGGGGCGCCATAAACTAGCAGTCTTGAGTACACAATGACAAGAAGGGCGCGCAGGAACAATAATGGCGGAAATCACGTGAGCAGTACTGAAGGAAACGCCGCCATATTGAAGAGCCAAACAGAATCTTCATGATAAACCATGTCATTGCAAAATGTTTATCAAACTCAATTTACATTTTGGTGATTATTTTTGTAAAGTGCATTGGTTTTTTTTTTCAATATCGTTTCGCATTAAAGTGTGAAACCAAATATACCAGAAAATGTGTTTTTGGTATTACGGCGGCGTTGGTTTCAGTAGAGTATACAACTATACACCTGGAAACAACGTTCTACGATCAAATCATAACTTGGCACGAACAGTTGTGTGACACAAGCCAAAACTGAGCTACAAGGACATGTTTGTATAAGGACACGATTATTATAGTTTCATCTCTGTTTATGGGATCACAGGGATAAGTTTCAACTTCGCTCGAACTATTATGGATCATATCAGTAATGCCATCTTTGTTCTGTAGACATGAGCTACTCGGCCAACTTAAATCACTGACAAACCTTGGATAATAGCTATGTAGAAAAAAAAGAAAAGGAAAGAAAAGAAACGTAGGTTGCCATGTCCTTAACTTGGCTCTTTTTTCTATGATGGTCAAACATATTAACATCAGAGTACCATTGCCAGAAGGAATGCTACACGAAGCGACATAGAAGGAAGAACCCTGTGTAGTTTATCAGTGACACATAGTTGCAATCCTTTATAATGTCCTATACTTGTGTTTGATTGGAGGTAACATGTCGTTGTAACATGGGGAAAAGATTTGACAGTAAGACTTCTCTTGTGACAACGGGAAAGCACTTAAAGGTCACAAAAAACTCGTTATTCTACTTTGGGGTACACGCATGGACAAAGCATTCTAGACATACATCCTCTTACCATTATAATATACATATATCATTGTTTCAGGAATAAAACTGACATATAGCACTTACATAACACAAAATAATATTACAAAACGCAGATACAAAGTTATATTCCATAATAAGGCAAATATTGTGCTTTGTCGGGTTTCTTCAAAGTCTAATCTAAGCATCTTATCCAGAACTGGTGGTGAACAGACGATTGTCCCTGCTCCAGAACTGTCATGAACACCATGGGCTCAATTTGGTATCGAAACACAGGTCTAGGACAGACGAATTCAAAATGATTCTAACTTGGCGTGAAACTGTTCGGATTCGACCTGACCAGTTTTGGCTTAAGTGCAAATTCTGTGAGGGTGACGTGTCTGGCGTAGGTGAAAACCCTTCTAAAACAAGAACAAAATAACTACATGTATTTCTAATTAATGCTAAGGTCTGCAAACTTGGTTGTCTTAAGTGAAGCAATTTTCTGAAAAAGTTCATGGATGTTAAATAATTAGAATGAGCAGAGAGCCCTGAGTAGAATAAGCTCAATGTGGAGCAAACGACCCAGGGAAGAAGAATGAGTATAGTGGTGCAATAGAGCTACAAGAATGTTCATACACTTTGCAGATCTAGACCAAGACCACCTAGATCTACTCCAGCCATGCAGCTGCGCTATTTCCATAAGCCATGTCCGCAAGTCTGAGATAGTGGAATCTGAAGTTAGCGAAGATTATTTTCGAATAGATTTTGTGTGGCAAAATGGACTTGGGTTTTTACAATGGTGAGACATGCTGTCAAGAAACAGAGTGAGGCTCAAGATATTCTGTTGGAGAACCTTTTAAGCGCGGATTATATATATTTTTTTCTCTATCCAGCTATTGCTTCATATTCTGATTATCGTGGCATTTTCAATTTCCCATCCTTACACAACTTCTGCCTAAAGTATATTATTAAAGAGATGCTTCTTGCCACACTCAGTAAAATCATCACCCTGTATCTGTTCTTCCCTGATTAAAGCCCTTCCCCAATCCACAGCCGATGAGCCTATCCCAACATGTTTTTTGTACTCACATTTGGAAGGTGCCTCGTCCTCTCCGTGGGCACAGTCTTTGCGGCCGTCACACTCCCAGTGGCGTGGGATGCACCTGACCAGAGGGTCCGCCACGCACTCGAACTGGTCCTTGCCGCACGCCACGACAGCTGGCACCGTGAGGATAGGGAGGGAAGGGCAGCGGGAATCAGTTGGTAGGTTTTCATACAGGTTGGTTCAGCGACATTACGAGTGGTTGATTGACAGATCGGTTGGCTGGTTGCAGCTTGATATGTTTTGTTCTTTGTTCAATTTTTGTTTGTCACGTTTTTGGTTTGATTTGTGGATTGGTTGCTTGGTTCACTTCGGCATGATTGGATTTATTGATTGGTTTAATTGATTTCTCGGTTTATTGGGGGTAATATTAGTATGATTAGCTGATTGGTCAATTTGCTTCAGGAAAAGTTTGATAGATAGTTAATTTAATGAAAGTTGGGTGGGGAGGGGTGCTGCAGAGACAACGAGACAGACAGAGAGAGAGAGAGAGAGAGAGAGAGAGAGAGAGAGAGAGAGAGAGAGAGGGGGGGGGGGAGGGGGGCGGTGTGACACTGCTCGAGGAAGTAGTTTGGTTAAGGAAATATTTGACAGAGGATTCATTAAATGAAAGTTGGGTGGGGAGGGGTATGGGCGAAAGACGAAACGAGAGAGAGAGAGAGAGAGAGAGAGAGAGAGAGAGAGAGAGAGAGAGAGAGAGAGAGAGAGAGAGAGAGAGAGAGAGAGAGAGGAAATGACACTGCTCGAGGAAGTAATTTGGTTAAGGAAATATTTGACAGAGGATTCAGGATTCATTAAATGAAAGTTGGGTGGGGAGGGGTATGGGCGAAAGACGAAACGAGAGAGAGAGAGAGAGAGAGAGAGAGAGAGAGAGAGAGAGAGAGAGAGAGAGAGAGAGAGAGAGAGAGAGAGAGAGAGAGAGAGAGAGAGAGAGAGAGAGAGAGAAAATGACACTGCTCGAGGAAGTAATTTGGTTAAGGAAATATTTGACAGAGGATTCAGGATTCATTAAATGAAAGTTGGGTGGGGAGGAGAATGGGCGAAAGTTGAAACGAGAGAGAGAGAGAGAGAGAGAGAGAGAGAGAGAGAGAGAGAGAGAGAGAGAGAGAGAGAGAGAGAGAGAGAGAGAGAGAGAGAGAGAGAGAGAGAGAGAGAATGAGAGAGGATGTAAAGCAGCAGGTTAACTCACGACAGTCCATGTGTTCATCCTCTCCGCCTGGACAGTCTAGGTCCTGGTCACACACCCATGTATGGGGTATACACACCACATCCTCCCCGCTGATGCTGTTGTTGTGGTTATTACCGTCGCTGCTGCTGTCTGAACAGTGGAACGCATTGGGATCTGAGCAATCTATCGCATTTTTTCCTGAAATGATAAAAAAAAATTAAATGAGAAAAGTTAATGTTAGTGACATGTTTCAAAAGACTAGAACGCTGTATGTAATATTTTCTTTATCTGCAGGTCAGGTGAGTGCCCTAGGTCCTGTGTCAAGCACTTGTCTTGGTCAATACACACATCATGAAGTTATACAAGTCATGATTTTCTTAGGAAAAATACAAGATACAGAAAGACAATGTTAGATTTTCCCCATCACGTCTCCAGCTAACGAATCCATAATTAATGACAAACGTTTATCAATAACTGTAAGATGAGCTCAGCTTATCTTCCCCTTTTCTGAGCCGACCTGCACGATTTCCCAGGTCCCATGACTCCTTCCCTTGACCCGACCAGTAGGATGTGAGACACAAAAATCTAAATCTAGTTAGTGTCCACCTGGTGACACTCGTGCCACCGGCCAGGCAATGGCCGACCTGCACATTGTTAGCTCCTACTTTGACCGATAACATGGGGAAAAAAAGGGGGGGGGGGGAGAGAGAGAGAGAGAGAGAGAGAGAGAGAGAGAGAGAGAGAGAGAAAGACAGACAGGCAGAGACAGACAGACAGACAGACAGAAACAGACAGATAGAGACAGAAACAGAGTGAGACAGAGAGACAGAGACAGTCAGAGGCAGACGGGAGCCTTGGCAGATAAAACACAAGGCTCGGGGTAACATACAGCAGATGGCTCAGCCTTGGACTTGGAGGATTTAACCCGTTACACAGCAACTGGCTGAATACCAAATTAGTAGGCTTGGAATTTTCTCTCTAACGTTCATCATTAATTTGTTGACTTCAAGAATTGTGGGTTGGCGGTTTACATCAAATTCCGGTAGTAAAAAATAGTCCTCACTTCTATTAGATTTAAGAATCTAAAATCACACTTGATTTGGACAGACCTGGTCGACTAAGATAGAATAACATCGGCTATGAGTCTTCAACTTATAAGAGATTTTAACTGTGAATTGTAAAGCTGCATCTACGCCTGTCTATCTCTTACTTTAGTAGAGTTAACATCCAAGTTATCTTAGTGCTTCAGGGTGCGGCCCATTTCCATCGATTAAAAAATAAAAAAAATTAAAGTGTGCATGTGTTTGCTATCGGAGTCCTTTATCACCAGACCAACTGCCGCAAAAATGTCGTCGATTTTTCCGTGACAGAGCATGGGTGAAAAAGATGTACTTAGATCGAATTTAGAAACAAAATCAATGAAACAAAAATAAAAAAAAAAGAGATTATGTTTATCACATAACGACTGCTATTTCTTTTTTTTTTCTTTTTTTTTAAAGCGGCGTAGTGATTTGAGACATCTCCGAGGACAAATGACAGCGTGGTCTCTAGCAGATATGGTGGTCTCAACTTCACACCTTACCCTGCTCGGTGGGGAAAGGAAGATAAAATGTTGAATGGTCTTCTAGTGTGTGCGTCGCACGCGCATCAACGCTCTAAACTGTCTAGATCACGAAAGGACAAGGACTGAGTCCCACTTCTTTCTTGTATGGCGTTGTTTCATAAGGGGAAGTTCGTCATTTGACCCAGCGCGACCTCCATTGACCCGAAACTACAATCCCTAATCAACGTGATAACGAGGTAGGGGACACAAGGGCGAGACCAGGCATTTTGTCACCATTCTCTCCCTTTTGTAATACTGGCCGAGTCATTCTCTCCCTTTTGTTATACTGTTCATTTATAGATTAATTACACTGGCTTGTAATGGACACCACCGATAGCAACCGTTACACTGGTGTAGTCTACTCTTGTTAACGCCATCGAAGATAAACTCGTGGCCACTTAGTTACTGTATACCTGGTCAGATATATTAGAATTGAGACAGAAAGAAAATGGCTCTTTATTAGAAGCTAAAATAAATTATTCGCTTTATAAATGTTACAAATTAATTTCTCTCTCTTTCTGTCTATCTGTCTGTCTCTCTCTCTTTCTCTCTCTCTCTCTCTCTCTCTCTCTCTCTCTCTCCTCTCTCTGTCTCTCTCCCTCTCTCCCCCCTCTCTCTGTCTCTCTCCCTCCCTCCCTCTCTCTCTCTCTCTCTCTCTCTCTCTCTCTCTCTCTCTCTCTCTCTCTCTCTCTCTCTCTCTCTCTCTCTCTCTCTCTCAGTTTGTGTGTGTCTGTCTCCCTCACTATAAGGATCTGTCTATTTCCACGACATCCTTCCTGATCGTGTTTAATATATGCCTTGTCTAACATTTGCTCGTGTAGCTATTTTTTCCCATCTTGCCATCTAAATGTTGAACACAGAAATCATTACGGAATGGTTAAAAAAAAAAAAAAAAAAAAGAAAGAAAGAAAGAAAAAGAAAAAAAGAGCCGTAAGTAGAATTATCTCGTGTCCAGTAAAATTCGAAAATGTCTGATGATCGCCGATATTTCACGAGACAGTTGGAACAATACAGGAAATTCTTCGCCTTCCAGCGCCATGCCAGTAATTACCAGACTGGTTCAGGTTATCGTCTGGTACTCCTATCATCCTACCTCCTCAGCCTGCTATTCCGTCTGCACTCAACTGAAGAAAGCCCGGGCGTTCCTTCCTGGCATTGGCCAGAATTTTCGGTTTCCGGGAACATTTTCTCAGGCGGAAGTAATGATGGAATGAAATCTCCCGTTCCGTTAATGCGGGCAATAAGGATTCTCTGCCCCTTAACTAGCTCGGCCATAACGAGAAAGTGGCGGTTAAATGGCGGTGTGGGACAGATTCCAGGGGCTGGAGTTTTCCGATCAATGGTGTCAAGGCTCCTGGCCGCACATGCTAGATGGCACGGACATCACTATGTCCACAGATAGATACATGGGTAGGTAGAAAGATGGTAAGATAGATAGATAGGTCAAAAGCTGGTAAGATAGACGGGTGGATGGATGAGTAAATAGGTACACAAATAGATAGGTGATATATGGATAGATAGGGATAGATGGATGGAAAGATAGAAAGATAATAATAAGATAGACAGATGCAGAGAGATATAAATAGATAGATGGATGGGTACATAGATAAGTAGATAGATAGATATACAGATAGAGAGAGAGAATGAGTGAGTTAGAGAAAGAGAGAGAGAGAGAGAGAGAGAGAGAGAGAGAGAGAGAGAGAGAGAGAATAAATTGTCAACATATCTATTGTTGAAAAGGTAGAGAGAGAAGAAAGTGAAGAATTAGAGTAAAATCAAAAGAGCGACTGAGTAGACATACGGAACATAACAGAAACGATACACCAATGAATACATGAGAAAGAGAAAAAGTGACGTGAGAGAAATAGATAGAAAGAAAGCGCGATGGGGAAGAATAGAAGAATTAGTTCGCGCTATACTGGAATCGCTAATTAATCTTTGTCTGAGAGTTCTGAATCCAAACTGGATGACTTTCGCAAAGATCTCCTCAGAGATTGAAGGGTTGGGCGAGAAGGTCTGAGGAATAGCACGGGAGGAAATCCTAAGAGTGTTCAATAGCGAAAATGGGCTCGAGGAAGATGCCTTTGATAATCAAAGAGGATGGAGGCTGGGGAGACAGAGGGAACGGTTGGATTGCCCCGGGGCTCAAGACAGTCGGCCGAGATTAGACACGGCGCAGCTAGAGATACAATTATAATTGGACCAGTAAATAAGGGCTGTAGCTTGAAATATGCGTGTCCTGGTATCAGAACAACATTCCAGAGCGTGGCCCAAATACAAATACAAGAATCTCAAAAAGGCATTAAACTTTTATTTGTATATGCAGAACAGCACAAGACATACATGTGTGTTTGAAAGTTTATACATCTTTTAATGCACAGGGTGCAGTACATAGATAGCCTTCAAGGAGAAGATGAGGAAAAAAAACGGGGTCCACATACAGCATGGTCTGTCAAGTTTTATTCCTAAGAGCTCAGCCCAAGACTGGGTTTTAAATCTAGTCATCGTGTCACAGAGTCACGATTTGCCTAGTGCATGCTCACATATACATGTGCACAATGAGAAGTGTCGAGATTAGCAAAGAAATAAATCAATCATAATATGATAAACAGCGTTTTATCCATGTAGACTTCCCATGAAAAAAATTTCAGCTCTTCTCCGTTGCGGCGTTTTCTCAGACTATTCGTAACAGTAAATGTGTTTCTACCCCTCCCCACGCTGTTCCCTCCATTTTTTTCCTTTAGTATTTTTGTTTTGTTTGGTTTATTTCATTGGGTTTTTTTTTCATAAGCCATGATTGATTCCACCGTGGTAAATTATCCTTTTAAACCAGACTCAAAATAATATATAAGTAAACAAGTAGACAAACAAACAAAGGGCTATCAGTAGTGGCAAAAATGATGAATTCCAGCCACCATTTGTATCTCGTTAATTAAAGCAAGCTTCTATTCCCTCTAAATGACCCATTTATCACGGTATTTAAACCTATTCTCGGGTCGCGGAAGAAGAATTTCAGGGCACAAAGACAAACCATGAAGACAGAGGCGAGTCACGGACGAGGGTCTCTGTAATCTGTATTTATTTACCAAGCCTGTACACCGAGAAGTCCTCTAGAGCCCCATAGACAAAAGCCTGAGTGAGACCGCGATTATTATCTACCTCTCGCGCTAATACCGCAATAAAAATCCCTGTCACGTTCGATCTAAATTAGTGAAAAATGAAAAAGCGCTCTGTTTTATTTTATTTTCTTTTTCTTTTTAATGTAACAAAAGCGATTTTCGCCAAAGAATGAGATGGAACTTGGTTTTAGAGCAAAAGATAACACTCACACACTCTCTCTCTCTCTCTCTCTCTCTCTCTCTCTCTCTCTCTCTCTCTCTCTCTCTCTCTCTCTCTCTCTCTCTCTCTATCTATCTATCTATCTCCCTCTCTATCTATCCATCTCTCTTTCTCTCGCTCTCTCCCCCCCAGATTCTCTCTCCTCTTCTCTCCCTCTTATTTTACTATCATTCCCTGTACTCCATTATTTAGATCATCTGATTCATTTTATTACATAATTATAGTCACTTTATATATTTACCTGTGTGTCTACCATCTATCTATAAATCATACAAATCTATCCAACTTTCTCCCTTTTTGTCTGTCTTTCTAACTTGATGAACTACCTTTTCATCCACCTATTTATTCTTCTGATCTTTCTTATCATCTTAATTTTTTCTCTTGCCCTCCTTCACTTCCTCTTTTCTCTCTCTATCACACACAAACTCGCCCTAAGTTTAAATACAAATAATATCAATTCGTCTTATATCAGTCTTTGGCGGTTCCCTCGCGGATCTAAGGAAGCCATTTTGTCCTTTCCATTTGCTCTGTATTTCAGAGCATAAAACCTATCTCAGCAATCTTGCAATATTGATTAAGTCAGACATTGCGCGAGCTCTTGAAATACAAAAACACATTCCAGATAAGAGGTCGATTCACTTTGGAAATATTCAAAAAATTACAAGCGTTTTGTTATCTAGACCTCCTAACTATTAAAAACTGGTGCGGTATCGTATTGTTTACCCCTCACAAATGAAATAGGAAAAAAAATCTTTGTGAAGGAGACATATTTTGCATGTCGGAGAGAAAAGCAAACAATTCCGCACCGCCTGTGGAGTCTAGTCTATAATATATTATATATTGTGTTTTTATCAGGGTCTGAGAACAAGAGAAGCTTTGAGGTGTTCTGGCGACACTGAGAGAGATTAGCCGCCAGTTTAAAAAAATGTCCGCGTCCGTTTCTTTCTTTTTTCTTTTTTTAATCGGTTATCTGAACGCTAAGTTCAGAGAGGTCACTCTCTAAAGTTGAATCAATCGTAGCTCATGAAAAAAAAACAAAAAACAATGCACTCATGAAAGTCATAACCTTTTTTTTTTTTTAATTATTTTTTTTTCAAAGGTGGGATGCGGATAATGAGAAAAAATGGCAATCATGATGATGATAATGATGATGATGGTAGTGATGATGGTGGTGGTGGTGGTGGTGACGATAATGATGATGGTGATGATGATAATGATGGTGAGGATAATGATGATGATGATGATGATGATGATTGTGACGATAATGATGACGATGATGATGATAATTTTGATAATGATGGTGATGGTGACCTCTGCCTAACCCTAACCCTAACTCCGCCAGGCAGTGTCGAGCCATTAAGATGAAATCCATATCTTTTCCTTCACCTGTGATCTTCGGAGACATAACAAAACTAAACTTCCATAATAAAAAATTGAGCCTCGATGACTTTCAAATAAGAAATGTAAAGAGCAGTTGAAGGCGAGATGTAGCGTACTTTCTTTGTTATAGTTCCAAGCTTACTTCATAACAATATCTGCATTCTTTCACCAAAACAAATCCACGAAGATATCATGGCATGGGCTGAGGAATAAACATGCATCGGACTGACAGACAGAAAAGAGACAGACAGACAGACAGGCAGGCAGGCAGAAAGACAGACAGATAGACTAAGGCGGCAGACAGATAGTTTAAGGCGGATAGGCAGAGCCATCAAAGAAAGTCCCCGGCACATGGACCACGACAAAATAAAACAGCTTGACAGACAGACATGCATGAAGACACACATGAACGAGTGTTCATAAAATCATGGAGACTGATAGAAATCGCAGTACAATCAAACATTAGGGGCTCACACAGTTTTGTGCAAAAAGCTCAGTGTGGTCTGCTGAGTTATGCACATAGACATCTCTTTCTTTTCTTCTCGCGCTTACAATAAAAAAGGCAAATATGGCGAACGTGCTTCCGTGTTGTTCTGGAGTAGTGGAGGTACCGTGTAACCCAGCCACGGTACGTGACGGTACGTGTGGTCGGCTAGTCGCCCCTTAGTAAAACTTATCTTCTTCGGTATGACCCACATTTAGAATGATGCTTCAAGTTCAATATAATTATGACTGTCGCACTTTGTTGCGAGAGCAGACAACTGCTCTACCACTGAGTTGAAGACAAAATAAAAACTGAGAAGTCTATCTGACTTGGTGTTATCCCTTGGTGTGAAACACAATGTTAAGGAAAAAATGTTTCTACTTATTTATTTATTTCTTCACATACTTTTTATTGTTTCTTTATTAATTTATATGTTAATTTATTCTCTTTCTTCTTCTTCTTCTTCTTCTTCTTCTTCTTCTTCTTCTTCTTCTTCTTCTTCTTCTTCTTCTTCTTCTTCTTTTTCTTCTTCTTCTTAACATCATCATCATTATTATTATCATCGTCATCCATCATCATCATCCTCATCATTATTATTATTATTATTATTATTATTATTATTATTATTATTATTATTATTATTATTATTATTATTATTATTATTATTATTATTATTATTATTATTATTATTATTATTATTATTATTATTATTATTATTATTATTATTGCAGTTGTTGTTGTTGTTATCAACGGAGTTGGGTCAAAAACATGATTAATAATCAATAAACAGCTGTGTTTTTTTGTAACTTGCTCGGGATCTTCCTATTTAGTACTCATTGCTCTCTTCTCTCGGTGAGAACCAGGAAGCCTAGATTTCTGATCTTCTTTAGGACTTCCAGTGTCTGTGTATAACAGTCTCTCGATACACCCACTAGTCCTTTTAATTTCAAGAGTCTGGCTAAACCAGGATGTGGTGCTATGATCAAGGAAGTATATTAATAATAATTGGGTGAATTAAAAAAATAAAAATAAAATTCCCACGGAGTTTGCGAAAGAACAAAAATAAATGAATGAATTTCTGGGGAAAAAAAAAAAAAAAAAACTACAAGCGAGTAGGGCAACACCTTTACACACACACATATACAAATCGTAGTGGTATGGGCAACACAAACTTCTGTGGACTAAATCGGAGCATTCGTGTGATAGGAGAGAAGAAAGAAAGGTCTTGTTATGCTTCGTGCTCGACGAGCGACTGGCCCTCCTGGGCGTTTATTGATGTTACCAGCCTCTTTTATTATCAACCGGGGTGGGGCGAGGTAATTGCCTCAGATAACATGCACGATTCGGTGGTTACTGCCACGCTCCTTTTATACGATACTTGTCACTCGCAAATTTGCGTTCCAACACATCTAATTGTTTTCCACACAATAAGAGAAACATGAAAATTTTCGGTGACTCAGCTGTAGGTCTAAGTTTAGATGTAGATGAAGACAGCAATCAAGAACGTCGCAAGAGGCAAAGCCGCGAAAAAAACTCAAAAACTAAAATGTTCGTTTGACAGAGTTTTCAAGTGTGCTTGCTGGTGGCCGAGTGAGTAAGATCTTTGAGTGGCCCTTAAGAGAATGGAATTGTGATGCATCATGATAAAATGAAGGGTGGGGTATGATGAGGTGAGAGAGAGAGAGAGAGAGAGAGAGAGAGAGAGAGAGAGAGAGAGAGAGAGAGAGAGAGAGAGAGAGAGAGAGTGAGGTGGGTGGGTGGCTTTGGCGTTGAGAAAGATTTAAAGTAGAAGTGGGAGTTTGAGAGAAACAAACATCTAAAAAAATATATAAAACAGGGAGATCGATATGGCTACATCATGAAGTATAGGGTAAGGGAAAATCAGATAGATAGATAGATGTGCAGACAGACAGATAGATAAATGGAGAGATAAACAGACGGACAGATATATTGAAAGAGAGACATAAATAAAGACAGACAATTAATTTCTCCCTCTCCAGAATGATGCCAGAGAACTTGCTGGCATGAACACAAAGAACTACCAAGGCCATCTTAATAGATCTGGCACGTGACCAGTGATAATTTGTCCAGACATACTCCTAACAATGGACTTTCTCACCATCTTTCTGAGGGTCCATTCACAAGCCTATGGCTCCGTATCGTAATCAGCAATACCTATGATCATAAGAAGGCGAACTTGGAAAACAAAGGATTCTAGCATCGTGCGCTTGAAAAAACAAAAAGTATTTGTTAACTACAGATATTACGAATTCAAAGAATCTAACCTGTGTGGACTTCCTATTCAAAATTGGTTATCTTTTTGTAATATGATTATTTAACCACCTACCTATCTACATACCTAGCAACCTATCGACCCCACCCCGAAATCTTCCCATTTATGTATCTCTCTGTCTATCGAAAAACCTAGCTGACTATTTTTTCCCCTCATTACGTGAAGCAAACAGATGCCCCTTGGCTGTAACTTCGCGTCTCCCCCCATAAAAAAAAAAAAAAACTCTTCGCTGTGGGCTAATTTCTGAGTTTCTCTGAAGGCTAAAAATTATTCTATGAAAAAAAAAAGGAAGAAAAGATGACCATATATATATATATATATATATATATATATATATATATATATATATATATATATATATATATACCTAAAGTGCAGATCAGTTATGCAAGAGTAGAGCCCGAATAACAAGCTAACCTGGGACGGTCGAGTAATTTTTTTCTATGTCCATCATTCTAACGGTTAGTCTGGACATCATTAGCGGTCGTCAGGACAGCCAAATTGTTCTTATCGTTTCACTTATTCCAGACCATGAAGAGTAGAAGAGGTAAGATAGGGAGGGGGGGCACACGATCTGGAAACTGGAAACAAATCAGATTCAGAAACACTTTGAAAGTCGAGGTTATGTTAAACCATATGTCGGAGCAAGGAGAGTGGGCGCCACATTCGTGAGAGAGAGAGAGAGAGAGAGAGAGAGAGAGAGAGAGAGAGAGAGAGAGAGAGAGAGAGAGAGAGAGACAAACAGACAGACAGACAGACAGACAGACAGACAGAGGGAGGCAAAGAGAGAGAGAGCCAGAGAGAAAAACGGAGAGAGAGGGAGAGAGAGAGAGAAACAGACAGACAGAGACAGAGAGGCAGAGAGAGAGAGAGAGAGAGAGAGAGAGAGAGAGAGAGAGAGAGAGAGAGAGAGATGCAGTAAAACAACTATTGGTATCTTGCACATTAATTAGTGAAGATGGTGGAGCTGGAGAGAAGGATCTTGGCTAATTCTGTCGATCGTACCATTAGCAAGTGTTTCAGCCACTTGTTGCGTCAATCATACCATAGTACCAGGATCCATTTGTCGCTTCCTTCTAGAACCGTTTAGGTTGTATTACTATTAGTACTCCTTAGCGTGTACTCCGGCTTCATGCGAGCCACGGGACATCAAACTGAAGACTATTGTTCTCAGTAATATTACATCCTATTGTATGAGAATGTATAATTATGATATTATTTTTGCTTTGAATTAAGCAAAACGAAAACTGTCTCTTGCTCTTTCGCTTAACAAAATATTCTTTTTTTTTTTTTCCTGAGAAGAATTTGTTAAAAGCTGTGTTGAATACAACGGGTTCAGTTGTTGCATCACCCCTACTCGCCGATTATAAATTCTCTGAGCTCTGAACTGTGTTGGATTTCCTGCCGATGTTCGCGAAAAAAAAAAAAAAAATCAAAGGGCTCTTTATTCCCGAAATAGACCACTACCGGGATGACATGAGAGAGAGAGAGAGAGAGAGAGAGAGAGAGAGAGAGAGAGGGAGAGGGAGAGAGAGAGAAAGAGAGAGAGAGAGAGGAAGGGAGGAAGGAGGGAGAGAAGGGGAGGGGGAGAGAGAGAGTAGGGGGGAGGGAGGGAGATAGAGAGAGAGGGGGAGAGAGAGAGAATGAGAGAGAAACAGAAAGAGGGAGGAAGGGAGAGAGAGGGAGAGGGAGGAAGGGGGGGAGAGAGAGGGGGGAGAGGGGGAAGAGAGAGAGGGAGAGAGGGGGAGGGGGAGAGAGAGTAGGGGGAGAGAGGGAGATAGAGAGAGAGGGAGAGAGACAGAGAGAGAGAGGGGGGGAGAGAGAGAAAGAGAGAGAAGAGAAAGAGGGAGGAGGGGAGAGAGAGAGAGAGAGAGAGAGAGAGAGAGAGAGAGGGAGGGGGGTAAAGAGAGAGAGAGAGAGATAGAGAGAGAGGGGAGTATTACATTGTTTCCGAGCATCCTTTGTATCAATCTGATGGCACTTGTGACCATCCTTGTAAGGCGATTGTTTCCAGTGTAGCTACATTCGCAAACCGGCTCGATCGTCTTTGTTTTTCCGCCACATTGTCTGCCGCATCCGCCAGTCATGGACAGTAATAGCGCTGAGAAAATCCTGACATGGACTACTTCCGCTGAGCCACGCAATCTGGGATTTGTTTCGTTCTAGCTCTGTTCTCGGGGCGACAGTCCAGGCTTTTTGTATTGTTCGTGATTGGCAAGGAGTGAGAATAGATTAGGACGCTGACAGATTGGTTAAGCGGTGGGATGGTTACAGGAGGAGTGAGTAAAATGGCGGGAAATCGATATTGGTTACAACTAAAAGTTTATAGATGTAATGTATTATTCTCTCTCACAGGACAAAAACGAATAATATACGGATTGTTGTTTTTTTCACTGACTTAAAATACAAAAGAACAGAGGGTGAACTTTACGATCGCAGCCAAAAAATTACACAATAAGCATTAAATTTATTATCTGTTGGCTGGGGGCATGAAGAAGGTCAGCAGCAGCAGCAGCAGGAAAAAAAAAACTTCAGGAGAGGGAAGCATGCGACTCAAACCCACAATTTAGTGTTTTAAATTGGCAAATTATCAGCAAACCACAAAGCATGATTAGCATAGTTATACCAAGCAAACTGTTTTTGGGAAGAGTATGTTGTGCAGAATGGCATTTCAAATTTTCAGGGGAAGAGAGAGAGAGAGAGAGACAGACAAAATTAATAGACACTGAGAAAGGACAGAGAGGCAGGCAGACAGAGATAGACAAAACGGTAGGAAGTGGTTGAGGGTTAGTAAGAGATGAAAAACTATACGGGCGAAAAGTCTAAAATTAATGAAAGAGGTTAAAAAAGGGAAAGAAAGCCAAAAACAAAGTAGGAAACTTGTCGGAACAACAAAAACCAAAAATAATATGAAATTATTAACAAAATCAGAAATTCTATAAACCACGAAATGTGGGAAAAGCTCGGTGGCCGACTCGTAGAGCAGGAGCCTGAAAACTGGAAGGGCTATTTGTCGGCGCGGTTTCGAAAACTACAGCATTGATAGGCGACTTAGGAGCATCATCTCGCCAGCAGCACTCTGCCCGACTGAGGTCTAATCAATATTATGAAAAAAAGAATCCATAAATATTACCGTCGCAATCAGACTTGTGAATTCTCCAGAAAAATCGTGATCAAAAACTGCAAGTAAGGCTGCGATAGCCGTGACATAATTCTTCAGTTCTGACAGACAGGCAGACAGACAGACTGAGACAGACAGACAGACAGACAGACAGAGACAGACGAAAAATCTCACAGCATTGTACAGCAGTTGAGTTTTGATGGATTGTGTTGTACATGGACCTTCCATAGACCTTCCACTATGCGACGAGACTCTAGCGAATGATTCTTATAAAACAACGTTGGAGAGACTCTGATAGCGTGGTGATAAAAGAAAGAAATAAAGACAGGCGGAAAAATCACTTGTCGTTATATGGAATTTCACAGCATTGTACAGAAATGCGGTATGGGTGCATTGTGTTGGACATAGACCTTCCACTATATGAGGAGACCGTAATGAGCATTCCGCTCCAGGCTGCGGGGTCACCGTCACCACCAGGCGGGTTACAGCTGGTCATAGGAAGCGATTTTTCAGGTGGACAAAACACTTTTATTGACACTATTGCCAAGAACGATTCAGCAATGCTCATCCCTGTTTGCTAGCAGAGATGCTTGTGTTTCTGTAGATCTTTATATAGAGCTTGAGACTGAGCACATGCAAGATTCCCGTCAGATCTGTCGACCATAATTATGCCTACAGATTTTGTGGCGCCGTCACTCTGACACCAAAGGTGAAAGTGTTGGCTTGAGTAACCTTTCTCGAGGTCACGACTGCTTTAAGCATCGCATGCATAGTACAGCGTTTTAGCTAGGTTATCCCTGTAACTCTGGTTATCCTAACCCCCCAACCCCAAAGTTTTTTGCACCATAATGTGTTAAAAAATATTTTTGTGCTGTTTATCTCGGATTATTACCATCCATTAAATAATTTTTCAAAACTCCTGCTAAATTACGGTTGGCAGCTCTTGGAGGCCGTTCAACGTGAACTTTGCTCCCGTAATTAGAAAGTTAATACCGTCAGGTTTAAACGCTCTGTAGTTTGCGCAATAGGCGCAAAGTACACGCGTGCGCTCTGCCAGTGGACTGAGTATTCTGTCTGGGAGACACTTTTCAAAGAAGGAGATGGCGACACTCTGAGGTTGTGAGGATTAATCACAGTGATGGGAATAGAGAGACCCAACGGCTGTGGGGGAAAAAACCAAAGCCAATTATGTTTAAATGGGCATCATAACAATCTGGATACCTGACCCTAATTTAAGAAGAAAATTTTATCCGTCCTCGTCTACAATTTCCAAATTGGTCAAGGTACCTTCACAGGAAATGAAAGACAGAGGTGCTGTGATAAACTCAACACATCTACCATGCTCAGTCTGTGTGCTGAAGGTATGTTGGGAAGGCGTGGCCTCTTCTCAGTTTGTGGAAAAGTTGGTTGAAGAAGTTGTATAGATTATTATAGTCAATCATAAAAAAACTATAGCAGGAATAATAAGTTCCACTTCTGACTCAATAGAAGACACAAATCTTCAGATAGTCAAAAATAGAAAAAAGTTCTTAACTGCTTGATAACTGGGCCCAATTAGCTACATGTTTAAAATGTCCGCTTGAGGGAGCGGGAGGTTGTTAACATTAGAAGTTTGTCAAAAAATGTAGAGAGCAGCAGAACTGACAATCACAGCGGATGAACTCATGTATTACTGTGCTGGGATAGAGGATGAGGTGTGGTTCTTGCCACAGATGGTGCACGGTGTGATTCTCCAGTGTTGGTCTGTTTGTTTGCAATGTTTCCAAGAAGCGAATTCCAGTCGAAGACATGAATGTCCGTGCTATTTCAGTCGTGCATTTCTTCTGTGAAGCCAACACTCCGTGCTATTTCAGTCGTGCATTTCTTCTGTGAAGCCAACACTCCGTGCCAGTCTGGTAGAATGGACAAATCTCCATGTTGAATGCGGTAGTGAACATACGGTTAAGTTATCCCTGGAGGCATTGCGTAACCACCGATGCAGTAATTGTCATTATGCCACCTCATGCGGTTAGCTGGCCAGTTTGACTGCTGTCCATCACTGCGCGCGATATGTTAGCGGATTGTCCAGTAACACCGAGCAGTTTCCCGTCTCACCTGACCATTACAGTGATTTGCAGCTGGACCAACCAGCCATCTGTTTCCGATCTGCCGGGAGTGTGATTTACGTAAAGAGACGAACGGTCGCTAACGGCCAGTTTTTGTCTGACCATCAAAGCCAGCGAGATTAATAGGCGTGAAAACAAGAGCTGGTCCTGGCCATTCTATTGCCAAATAAACTCTTAAAATTATAAGGGGATCACAAAGATGGGGAGTGTGTGTGCGTTTGTGTGTAAAACATTAGAATGTAACTTCAAGGCGAAATGGTGAGCAAGATGTCTTTTTAAAGAGGGATGGTAATGCCATCTGGACAATTTTAGCAGAAAAGGTCGATAATAAAACAGGTGAAGATAGAAATTCTACAAATCAGGGTTCCGCCCTGCTCGCCTCGCCAACATAAGTATGAAACAAAATTTAGCCATGCCTAAAATTTATTGTTCCTGATTTGTTTGTTGTTGCTGTTGTGCTGTTGTTTTTTTGTTGTTTTTTGTTTTGTTTTGTTTTGTTTTTGTTTTTTTTTTTGGTCTAAACAAAAGAGGGGGGGGGGTGCACAAAAAGTCGCACCCCCTTGGTTAAATCTAATATCCCACGAAACAACGTATGGCAATATACTATAGCACGGGTACTCGTTAAGCTGTGTGACAATTATATGCGTATGATGAGAGCCTAGAACGAAGTCTTTGATTACTTTTAAAATCCCTAATTTATACCCGAAGCATCTTATACGGAGCAGGTTGATTTCTATGAGGCCAGGGATGGGACCAGTTAGATTAGATTCGACTCGACCATCAGGTGTGTAGGCCAGGAATATACCGACTGAGCTATTATACCGGCCACCAGTCTTGTGGTACAGGATTCTATTTGCGTCTCATCAACTTCAACCGGTCTGAGGCCAGCTAGGACAAACTGGTCAACCTCAACCGGTCTGAGGCCAGCTAGGACAAACTGGTCAACCTCAACCGGTCTGAGGCCAGCTAGGACAAACCCGTCAACCTCAACCGGTCTGAAACAAGCTAGGATAAAACGGTCAACCTCAACCGGTCTAAGGTCAGCTAGGACAAACCGGTCAACCTCAACAAGTTTGAGGCCAGTTAGGATAAAACGGTCAACTTCAACCGGTCTGAGGCCAGCTAGGACAAACCGGTCAACCTTAACCGGTCTGAGGCCAGCTAGGACAAACCGGTCAACCTCAACCAGTCTGAGGCCAGCTAGGACAAACTGGTCAACCTCAACCGGTCTGAGGCCAGCTAGGACAAAACGGTCAACCGCAACCGGTCTGAGGCCAGCTAGGACAAAACGGTCAACCGCAACCGGTCTGAGGCCAGCTAGGACAAAACGGTCAACCGCAACCGGTCTGAGACCAACTAGGACAAACTGGTTAACCTCAACCGGTCTGAGGCCAGCTAGGACAAAACGGTCAACCGCAACCGGTCTGAGACCAACTAGGACAAACTGGTTAACCTCAACCGGTCTGAGGCCAGCTAGGACAAACCCGTCAACCTCAACCGGTCTGAGGTCAGCTAGGACAAACCGGTCAACCTCAAATGGTCTGAGGCAAGCTAGAATAACCGGTCAACCTCAAATGGTATAAAACAAGCTAGGATAAAACGGTCAACCTCAACCGGTGTGAGGCCAGCTAGGACAAACCCGTCAACCTCAACCGGTCTGAGGTCAGCTAGGACAAACCGGTCAACCTCAAATGGTCTGAGGCAAGCTAGAATAACCGGTCAACCTCAAATGGTATAAAACAAGCTAGGATAAAACGGTCAACCTCAACCGGTGTGAGGCCAGCTAGGACAAACCGGTCAACCTCAATCGGTGTGAGGCCAGCTAGGACAAACCCGTCAACCTCAACCGGTCTGAGGTCAGCTAGGACAAACCGGTCAACCTCAAATGGTCTGAGGCAAGCTAGAATAACCGGTCAACCTCAAATGGTATAAAACAAGCTAGGATAAAACGGTCAACCTCAACCGGTGTGAGGCCAGCTAGGACAAACCGGTCAACCTCAATCGGTCTGAGGCCAGCTAGGACAAACCGGTCAACCTCAACCGGTCTGAGGTCAGCTAGGATAACCGGTCAACCTCAAATGGTCTGAGGCAAGCTAGAATAACCGGTCAACCTCAAATGGTATAAAACAAGCTAGGATAAAACGGTCAACCTCAACCGGTGTGAGGCCAGCTAGGACAAACCGGTCAACCTCAACCAGTCTGAGGTCAGCTAGGATAACCGGTCAACCTCAAATGGTCTGAGGCAAGCTAGAATAACCGGTCAACCTTAAGTGGTCTGAAATAAGCTAGGATAAAACGGTCAACCTCAACCAGTCTGAGGCCAGCTAGGACAAACCTGTCAACCTCAACCGGTCTGAGGCCAGCTAGGACAAACCGGTCAACCTCAACCGGTCTGAGGCCAGCTAGGACAAACCGATCAACCTCAACCGGTGTGAGGCCAGCTAGGACAAACCGGTCAACCTCAACCGGTCTGAGGCCAGCTAGGACAAACTGGTCAACCTTAACCGGTGTGAGGCCAGCTAGGACAAACCGGTCAACCTTAACCGGTGTGAGGCCAGCTAGGACAAACCGGTCAACCTCAACCAGTCTGAGGCCAGCTAGTATGGCTGATAGCAATCTGAACGGATACAGTAGCAACATTTACACCTGATAACCGACTAAACCGAATGCTATATCCATAGTAATGTAGGTCAGTTCACCAATGCTTAGGTTTGATTTGAAAAGTTGTTTTTTTTTTTTGTGTTTTGTTTTGTTTTGTTTTGTTTTGTTTTTAATTCAACTGATGGTTAGAAAGTTCAAACTATCCCTTAGGGATCTCGGAAGCGACATCCAACATCAAAGCTAAGCAATTTTGAATGATATTATAATAATAAACCATTCTGAAAAAAATTAGTTGTTGATGTTCGCACAAGCTCACCATTTTCTGGTTCGCTGCATACGCTGAATATAATTATATAGAAAAATTGTCCTACCTAGTTATGCGGTCCACGACTTCGAAGTTTCGTGCTCATATATATATATATATATATATATATATATATATATATATATATATATATATATATATATATATATATATATATATATAAGTATATAAAGAACTGGGGGGAAATTAAAGAAAAACAATAACAAAAAAAAAAACATGATACTGTAACATGATACGCGCTGCAACAGTTATGATTTAGTGTGTCCTTGTCTTTCTGATGCCATGATGTCATCAATTTTCGGTGTCACTGACCTAGTGACGGACAGGGGAAGCAATTCTAGATGCACAACGACAGGAATGGAAATCTACTTGATTATAATTGCCAGTTGGGTCAGAGAGTACTACGTAAACGTTAGAAAATAACTGTAACATTAATCAAGTCAATGGTTTCTGAGCAAGCTGATCTGGGCAGTCTTCCTACAGCTCATTGCCTCTGCATTGAATCATTCAAAGTAAAGAGCAATATGAGAATATGATATAGATCTAGACCTGGCTGTAATATGACTCCTCAGTTTCTCTAGTTCACAAGGCTCCCAATGACTCATGATCACATTTAGAAGTTTCTTACTAAACCAGTTGTAAACCACAATCGTCCCTTGTGCCGGTGTTAACAGCATGAAGTAAAATAATATCGACTGTTTTCCCCGGGGATTTTTTTTTCATTGTTCATTCACGAGAAAGATTTATTGTAAGAAATAATGGACACCTGTTTTCCTTTGGATCAGTCTAGTTCTAAATGAGCCACAGCGAAGTTAAATCTGTGCACGTTCGCACTCTCCAAGTTTCTCCAAGAATCTTATAGTGAGTGGGTCGAGTCCAAACACACAAAGCATACTTCACCTCTTCCTCGGTAACATTACATTTCCCTGGCCGCTGAGACAACCCTCCGAGCGGATTAATGCGGTATTAGTCGCACTTTACTCCCTGCATTCTTACTATCTAAATACATGAACATGTAATATGACTCACATAATCTTTTCCAAATCATTATCTGACCAAATTTTCTTTCAAAATATCTTTTCTCCGTGAATATTACCGGTCCACTGTTTTAGAAATTGTAAAAAATTCTCCATAAGTATGTAGATAGGGTATTCTACCTCGATGTAGTAAAGTTGCGCAAAGCTCATTACCTATCAGGGACAGATAACTGAGTCATTAATGATTTAATTCTATGCTGACACTCAGCGATGAAAGCAATTTTAAAGACAAGACCATTATACAAATTCTAATTTGTGTGTATAAGTAAGAAAAAAGTGCGTGACTAGTATTTGGTATTGTAATTAAATAATTTTGAAGAACACGAAGGCAAGGATATTAAATACATAATACATAATAGCGCTTTACATAGAATGTTGTCATCACGATGTAAAACAGTATATTTTAAGAGGTGACAATACCCCGGACATAGTCAACTGCTAGTAACTGTTATGTGAGGGATTGAGTGAGGAAGTGAAGGAATGAATGAGTGAATGAAAGAGTGAGTGAGTCAATCAGTGATTGAGTTAGTGGTGGAGTGAATTGAGCCATTGTCTGAGTGAGTGAGGAAGTGAAAAAAGGGGTTTGTAAGTGAGTGAGTGAGAGAGAGAAAGAGAAGAGAGAAGAGAGAGAGAGAGAAGCGAGAGAGAGAGAGAGAGAGAGAGAGAGAGAGAGAGAGAGAGAGAGAGAGAGAGAGAGAGAGAGAGAGAGAGAGAAAAGCGAGAGAGAGATGTTGCAAATTAGGACACGCCGAGTGCCGGCTGCATATCTCTCTATAAAATGATTATTTGATTTCGCCAACTTACGATATAGTGATGACAACTTGCTCTTTTCCTGTATCATTTCTTTCTACGAAATGATCATTTGATTTAGCCAGTATAAGATAATAGGAACCAGACTTGCTCTTATTCTATTACATTTCTCTTTCTGTCGAGAGACAATTGAACCAAATGAGTCCCGTGACCAACCCTCATCCACTGATGACTTGGGGTTCGAACCTGTCACGTACGCTCCATACCAGTATTTCCACTATACGAGCTGCAGTTTTATACCAATCAGTGAACACTCTCAGGATTTGGATTTTAAAACTACTGGATCCCTTCGGGGATAACACACGCGACTTTCCGTGAAGCTGGCTGGGGCGAGGCTTGATCAGATGGGATCCTATACTAAATGCAGACCGCCTCAACTGGGTATCGAACTAGGAAGTCCATGTCTCTAAGTGACAACCAAGGGCTCTACCAGCTGGTCCTGATCCAGCCCTGTGACCATGTTTTCCGCGTGCCCATTTAAAACAATAACATCAGTGGTCAAGGATCTAGCAGTCTAACGTCCTTTAGAAATGGGGATCCCATACTACATGCAGACCGCCTCAACTGAGGGTCGAACTAGGAAGTCCATGTCCCCAAGTGACAACCAAGGGCTCTACCAGCCGGTCCTGATCCAGCCCTGTGACCATGTTTTCCGCGTGCCCGTATCAAACTATAACATCAGTGGTCAGGGATCTGGCAGTCTAACGTCCTTTAGTATGCCCTGATGAGTTTAACACAGGGACAAATCACTGTTCAGATAGATGGTTTGCACCTATGCCGTACGCTCTGTATCCGAAAGAGTGGAAGGTAGGGAGAGATCGACAGAGTGGACAGCCGGACTAAGTGAACAACGAACTGACCGTGTTTGGTGCATGTTTTACGGCGGTACATACATGAAATGATCACTTTCAAAAAGTTCTTTCACTTTCATTTTGTAAAATACGAAACAGCATCGCAAGACAAAATGTGCACTGATTATTTCAGTTTTGTGTCTGTCGAAATGTTATTTTTCAAACTATTTAAAAAAAAAAGGACACTATGACTATCTTAAGTGCTCTCTCTCTCTCTCTCTCTCTCTCTCTCTCTCTCTCTCTCTCTCTCTCTCTCTCTCTCTCTCTCTCTCTCTCTCTCTCTCTCTCTCTCTCTCTCTCCCCCCCCCCCCCCATCCCTTCTTTTGTCGCTCTTTCTTTCGACATCTTTGTGTGTGTGTCTCTCTCTCTCTCTCACCATCCCTATTGTCATACTCTTAACTGAAAACTAGTGATTAAAAATCGACTGCATCGAAAACAAAACAAAACATGTTGTAGCCAGATAGCTTAATCTGACCATTTGACCACAGTTTGCTATCTGACTCACACAAACAAAAAAAAATCTTTCTGGGGAAAAAAAAAAGCAACAAAAAAAACCCGCCATTGTTCTGTCCTTGAATTAATTTCTGGGTCATATAACCCTGTTTTATCGCGCCGGTCTTAGTTTCAGAATTTTCATCATTGTAAAGTTAGGCTAATGGAGGCAGCAGTCGACGGCGACCGGACACAGAAAATGGAGGGGGACAGCGAAACAAGCAGACAGATCTATACACAGGCAGACAGACAGACTGTACTGGTACAAAAATAATTTTCAGTAAATCTGGTTAAATTTCGAGTTTTTATAAGAGATATCGGAACGTATCTAAATACGATAGAAAAAAAAATGTTCCGCGGCGAATTGCTCAACAAACGCAGCGCCTGGCTGGGATGAAAGGTTCCACACTTTTGAAATCGGTGCCTATCGGTGCCGTATAGGCATGAATGGCAAGAATCCAGGCAGGCACGGAGTGAAACCAAGGTCCCCAGTACCGTCCTCAGATCTAAGTATAGAGTAACATATCCGCAACCATGTGCCAGGAAGTCGTGTTGTGAGTGGGCAGGAAAGAGCAGGTGTTTTCCTTAGCTAGCAGTGAGCAACTTGAGGCAACGTGCGAGTAAACAGTCGGAGCTTGTGTCTAGCATGATTGTTTGACATGGGAACCGCCATGTTTGTCATGTCAGTTGTGTTCATCTTGGTGAATATGAGGGTATATTGTGTTCAAAACAAATAGGTAGAGAGAAAGGAAAAGAGAGAGTCAGACACACAGACAGCGAGTGTAATGGAGAAGGAAACATTTATTATAGGCTGTTGATAAAAAAGATGAGCGTAGATAGTAGGTAGGTAAATGAATATAGATAAATAGAATGTAGATACATAGAAAAGAAAGAAACGGAAAGACAAAAAGATACAGCCATAGAAGCACAGTCACGTCAAATAAGGAGCTGGCAAAACACAAAATTGACACCAAGCAGCGTTCAGCACCTAGCCTTACAAGAAAAGGAAAAAGAAATATTAACGCCGACAAAGATGTGTTATGTTTGCAAATCGTAAGTAAATCGTTTTATTTGCAGTATTACAAAGAGTGGAATAATTCAGCCTTTCTTCAAATACCCTCGCTTGAGGCAGACAGAGAGAGGCAGTCAAATAAAGAAATGGCTTGTTGACACGGCAACTGGAACGGGCAAACAGAATGTGGAGCGTTCAGAGAGAGAGAGAGAGAGAGAGAGAGAGAGAGAGAGAGGGAGAGAGAGAGAGAGAGAGAGAGAGAGAGTGAGAGAGAGGGGGGTGGGGGGGGGTGAATGACAGAAAGACAGACAGGCAGTCAGATACAGAAATCGACAAGGAAATGCAGAGAGCAAGAAAGAAAGAGACACAAACTGGCATAGAGAAAAATACACTGAGAGAGAGAGAGAGAGAGAGAGAGAGAGAGAGAGAGAGGGGGGGGGGGGGGCAGGCTGAGAAAGACAAAGATTAGAGACAAAGGCAAAGGTAAAGAATTAGAGAGAGAGAGAGAGAGAGAGAGAGAGAGAGAGAGGAAGGGAGGGAGGAGGGAGAAGAGAGAAAGAAGACAGGTATGAGAAAGATTTTGTATCACCTATGTTGTTAATCATACTTAATGTTCATCACAACATGGTTGGTGCGTTAGCCCAAACCAAATATTGAGGTTCCGTAAGGATTCGATGAAGGCCGCAGAATAATTGATGAGCAAAACTTTGGAGAGAGAAAAAAAAAAAAAAGAAAAAAAATAGAAAGCCTGACATAAGTAAAACGCGATATAAGGTGTTAAAATAGCAACTCATCTCGAGAGGAATCAGTTAATCCTCACTGATGGATGTCGTGACTGTCACATAAGGGCGGAATGATATTTTCTTCCAGAACCTTGGCTCTCAAAAGAAAAAAAAAATTAAAACTGATGTAAATAGTCATCCTGAAGAGGAGAAGAAGAAGAAGAAGAAGAAGAAGAAGAAGAAGAAAAAGATTAATAGTAATAATAATAATAATAATAATAATAATAATAATAATAATAATAATAATAATAATAATAATAATAATAATAATAATAATAATAAAAATAATAATAATAATAATAATAATAGACCCGAAAACCCACCGGTATTTTTTTTTATATAATAATTTTATTTAGGAGAAAACATGAGGAAGGTGAAATTCACCACCAGTTCTATTCTAGAACTTATTCTAGAACTACATAAGTTGAGAGAGCGTTCGATTGTCGTCACTGTGTGTGTGTGGAGGGGGGGCTGAAGATATGCACGCTAGCGCACCACCAGCGACCGGGAAGCTAAACCGGTGTTCTTTACAGTATCAGCACAGAGGTTACACAAGAGAGGATAGATTGATTGTAATTTATCATATCTAGTTACATATATACAGCATCTCTGGAAGGAGCTTTAGGTTTGATTGAAGGGGGGAACAGGAGAAAGAGGGAGGGGGTTAGAGTGATCAGAAAAAGAAAGGGAGGAAGGGAAAAGGGAGGGGGGGGGGGTAGAGTGATCAGAAGGAGATAGGTAGAGGAATGACAGAGAGAGCTCTCACAATATGAGCATATCGACCACACCTCTGAAAAACATCGCCCGGCCCTGAATTAATCACAAAGCCGAAGATAAAAGATCAAAGATAGCATCGATTGTTCTCAGTCACGTGGGCGTCAACTCTCTTGGGTTTTATACTGCCGGATCTGCTTGTCAAGATATATAATTTTATCATCATGATGGCCCTCATCATCATCATCATCATCATCATCATTATTTTTATTTTTATTATCATCATCATCATCATCATCATCATCATCATCATCATCATCATCATCATCATCATCATCATCATCATTATTATTATTATTATTATTATTATTATTATTATTATTATTATTATTATTATCATTATAATTATTATTATTATTATTATAATTATTATTATAATCATCATCATCATCATCATCATCATCATTATTATTATTATTATTATTATTATTATTATTATTATTATTATTATTATTATTATCATATCTATATCATTTCCATTACTACACAGCAGTACTGATCATTCCTTTTTTTTTATTATTTAGTCGCCGTACTGTCTGCAGCTGTTGTGATGGCTGGTGCAAGAACCAATCTGATATTCATGCAGAAGTTTCAATTTTATTATGAAAGCTTTTGTCAATGCCTCTTCTTATGGGTTGGATTGATATTAAACCGAAATTCTAGGGATTGCATTGTTTTGATTTGTTGTTTTCCTTCAAACATAACATGTTATGATAGAAGCAGTGTAAGAGGAAAAGGCAATCATGTCAACACAAGTCATTTTGGTTTCGCTGTGTAGTTTGGTTTCAGTTAAATTTGGTTAAGTCATGTTTTACTGAAGACGACGAGTTAATGGAGAATGGAGACTGAGAGTATGATAACATGGGCCTAAAAAATGTGAGTGTGTGTGTGTATACATATACACATGTATGGCTAAGAATATTTTACTGTCTCTTTATCTCTCGACCTTAGCACTCTGACCCCCTGTCTTACTCTCTCCTTGCCCTCTTTGTCTGTGTAATCTCTCTTCCCCCCCCCTCCCCCGCCTCCTCTTTCCCTCTATCTCTTGCTCCCTCGGTCTCTCTCTCTCTCTCTCTTGCTCCCTCGGTCTCTCTCTTTCCCCTCTCCTCTCTCTTGCTCCCTAGGTCTCTCTCTCTCTCCTCTCCTCTCTCTTGCTCCCTCGGTCTCACTCTCAATCGCCTCACTACCTCCCTTCGCTTCTCTCTACTTTTTCTTCCTCTTCCTTGGACATTCCAATATCGTCTCGCCCTCATAAGATCTCATCATTAGACATTATGAAAGCAGTGCGACCAGAGCCATCCTGTATTAACATCCTCGGGCAACCATTATTCTCACAATCTTGACTCATCCCTGCAGTTATAGATCTATACTGGCTGAGCGCTGCCACCACACAATGGCCTGTTCTGTCGGTTCCTCTGTTCTGGCGCAATTGTTAACTAACGATCCCGGGCTTGTTATCGTCTGCCCCTGAAGCAATGCCTGCATTGTTTGGAGTCACGCGCACCAGTCGGCTTCAGATCTGAATTGCTAAAGGAAATTTCCTAACAAGTATTTTTATAATTTTATTTTATTTTTTTTTAATTTTGTCAAATGAACTTTCACGAAAAATTGTTTCAAACTGAAATCTCGTGCGATGAAAATGATAGAACTTCTTAGAAAAAATTAGGAAACTTGGGTTGGGAGAATGTTGGGAAAAGTTAGTTACATCTCAGTAGGAAAGTCTCTCTCTCTCTCTCTCTCTCTCTCTCTCTCTCTATATATATATATATATATATATATATATATATATATATATATTATATATATATATATATATATATATATATATATATATATATATATATATATATATATATATATATATATAGGAGTTTTAAGAAAGAGTATTGCTGAGCCGAACAGTACACAGTATTGCGGGAGTGCACTGTAACAGTGTGCGTGGCACTCGGTGAGAGCCCTAGGTGATCCATCTTATAGAAATGAACAGTTTTGACAACTTATCAATCACCCGCTTGTTTAGAATTCTCCGGTTGTGCCCGGTACAGCCTAACTCACTTGTTCCGGTTCTCGTTGTCGACACCTCGAACTACATGTATCCACTCAACACATAACGAACGAATAGTCGGATTGGCCCAAGGTCGGTAAACATACCGTGTATGTGACCTCATGATTGAGGCAATAATTTATATCCATCGTCAAAAGCTGGATAAGAGAAAAAAATTCCTATACTTAGTAATTTGTTTTGGATCAACCTACATTCCAGGCTGGGATAAAAATAAAAATAATTGTTATAGGAGTGTGAAAGACGATCACGGTTCAGGTTGAAGAGGAGCCAAAACATGATGAATGCTGAGACAATCTATAAATCAAGTAACCGCAGCATATGTGTGTGTTTCTGTATTATACATAGAGTTACATTAGATTTACTGCCAACATCATGCTCTCTGGGCGTTACTTCCATATCCCATGCATTGCCAAAATGGACAGGGAAAAAAATGCGCCTTATTTTAATGTCATAAAGGTTGTTTGACATTGTTCATGATAATATGGTAGGCGCATGTCAAACAGATATATCGAAACAAAACAGCTGTTGAAATTGTATAAATGTTTGATTGTCTTTTGTCTTTTACTGGACCGTTATGCTATTATTTGTTTGATCTTATAATATTATCTTATTTTGTGTGCTTTTAGAACGTACAGCATCATTGAAAAAAATTTCAGGATTCAAATTAAGCGGTTTCCCCTCTCAAACAATCAAATTTCTTGAATTTCTTAATCGTAATTCGGGCTATATCCTCAGCTTGAGCTGACCACCAAATTAACATAGAAATGGCCAGCTGGCGGTATAATGATTCTTTATTATGAAGCTTGAAGAAAACCCACTCACCGTGGAGCCAACAAACAAACAAGAAAAAGTGGATAATATGGAATTATCATAATTTCAAGTCATCGGTGTTTGAGTATTTGAAACAGACTCGTCCTGTGTTTAAATGTCAAGAATCGCCGGCGGAGCTTCCACAAGGAAACTGTTGAAGCCACAAAGCTGGAGTCTAGGTGGCCGGAGACCGGCTACCTTCCACGGGTTGTATGTTGTTCTAACAATACCCCTAGGAGATGCCGGAGTTATACACACACATGATGGACGAAAAGAAAAGGTTAGGTCTCCCAACAGTGTTTGGCATTAAACCTTTACATTTCAACATCTTTGAAATGAAGAGACGTCCAAAGAGACAGAAACACGTTTCCGTAGAGGCCTTTTATGGATGTCGCTGGAGCTCTGTACATGATGGTGGAGGAAAGATGGCAATTTGTAGACATGTTGCTTGGATTAACCAAGAGCGAAAACAAGATAGATGTCGCGAAGAGAGAGAGAGAGAGAGAGAGAGAGAGAGAGAGAGAGAGAGAGAGAGAGAGAGAGAGAGAGAGAGAGAGAGAGAGAGAGAGAGAGAGAGAGAGAGAGAGACAGACAGACAGACAGACAGACAGACAGAGGCAGAGACGGACGGATTGAAAAATGCCCGAGAGAGGCAGCACAATATCTGAAAGGTCAACTGATCCACACAACGAGCGTGAGATAAGACGTGGGAAGCACATAGGGACAGACAGACAGACAAACATAGGGTGACAGATACAAAAAGAGAGGGAAAGTGAGAAGAGAAGGAGAAAGTGAGAATGGAGAGATTTTTAAAGAGAGTGAGGTGGTCAGGGAGAATGAGGGAGAAAAACAAGGTTTAAGGTATTTTTTTCATGTGCCGCGAGCTGGAGAATTCGTCCTGTGGACATTGCTTCTCAGAGATCAGGGTAATAAGCGAGCAGGAATCGAGCCATTGTGAGAAGCAACAAATAGTTCCAGTCAAAGTGGGAATGGGCGCTTCTGTATAGAACTCTGTTAACTTGAAAATAAACTAAACTTTTGTAAATGATTAGAAGAGGTTTTTGTTGTTGTTGTTGTTGTTGTTGTTGTTTTAACAAACTCATGGGTTATGGATAATGTAAAAAAAAAAAAAAGAGGTAAGCTCATCCAAATCCTCCTTGCAATGTTAGATTTGGAAAAAAAATCATTTTTTTTTATTTCACACAACCTTCAGCACCAGGGGCAGATAACAGCTTGTACCCAAACACAGAAACCATCGAGTGTTCAAAACCTTTCAACAGAAAAAGGGACATGTCAGGAATGTCAGGACATCCGACTATTTTCAGTATCGGGTCGGTCCATCACCACATAGACTTAAAAACATTAGACAAAATTTCAACTAATGGAAATGTCAGCAAAATGTCCACCCTGAACCGTACCCCCAAAATGAACATCACGAGTTGTCTGCCTCTGGATTAAAATTTTTCAAGCCCACTCGGGAAAAAAAGTGCCCTTAGTAATATAAAAGGTTATTTCTCTTTCATTGAGCAAAGAAGACTCTTCTAGAAACTTAGGGATGCACAGCCAAAAACGAAACGAAACAAAACAAAACAAAAACCCGAAAGAATAGGAAAAAGAGAAAATCGAGGGATCAACTTTGAACAGTTTCCCCAGGGTCCAGCCTGAAACAAGATGATAAGGTTGACCTTTAGTACTGTCTGAGACGCCACCAGTGCGCCATTCAGACCAAAGTGAGTCCCCCCTGCCAAAAATGCAAAGCATATCGGAAAATAACTGCTTGATTTCCCACGGGATCTGAGAGTACAGAAAAAGAACAAGATACATGGAAGTAAATCACTCGATTGTCTTCCTCACCAATGGATTGGTATGTTTGATATAGTGGGAGAAAGCAGTGATAGAGTGGCAATAGTGATTCTAATTAAATAAGATGGTATAAACCGTCCCATCCTGAGAGCTGGGCCAGACGGGATGGCATCAAAAAGAGAAGGCGAAGGGGAAAAAAATGGAATAATCCATAAGATTTGTTCACAAAAGAATAGAAAACAGGGTCCATAAGAAGTGTTAAAGATTAAGTGTTAAGGGCTCAAAGCGTACCCTAGACATGTGGAAGAGTTTAAGATTGGCGAATGACCACTTGTCTTTTGTTGAGACCGTGGGGTCCCGCTGAAAGGTCACCATTCCACCCGCGCTCTATCATTCTCTTGTTCTCACCCTACCACACAAGACCGTTACGAACAAATAGGCTGAGAGGACTTCACATGCTCATACATGAATAAGAATCCAGTTTTTTTTGTTGAATTCCTTTTGGTTTTTTTTTTTTCGTTTAGCTTCATAATTTCTCCTCATCTTTCCCCAGGGAAGCTGAAGTTTCATTTAGCGGGACCATAATTCTGACATAAGAATTTCACTCGTCGCCAAAAAACTAATTGATTCACTGATTGAATGACATCGACTGGATATTTCTTTTCCGAAACATTCCACTGTATGCAGTGATTTCGGCGTCGGGCCAAAAAAAAGTTAGTTTGGTACTTTATATTTCAAAGCTATATATGTAGCAAGTTGAATAACGGCAGACATGGTTTACAATTTCAAAATAATTCCATTTGAAATGCTGCTAATTTCGACACTGATACCGATTTCCTTGCCAATCATGAATGCAATAGAAAACGCAATATCCTTCTGTGCAAGCAATTATTACCTGGCACTTTGAGAACTGCGGTTGGCGTTGTACTGTTTTCTATCTATGTAGGTCACGGAGAGGGGCAGACGGGAGAAAACCTCCGTCAGCGGTGTAGGACAAATAAACAGATATCCCCCTAGAATCCTGCAATGGTTCTTTTCTATCGGATCATTGCCAGGTTGACACGAGATAACAGCAAGGCTAGGAGACGTCGGCCGTGATCACATCTAGAACCTAATCGTTCTTTGATGACGCCGCGCCCTCTGTTGACGCGCCAGGATCTAGGTCACAGGGCTTTGATCCTCTTATCGACTACATCAGTCTGAGGTCTACTGGGTCACAGTGCTTTCCAGTTATTTATCGAAATCAGTGGACGCCCACGCCACAGTGTTTATCTATCTCTCGAGAAACTCGAGAATCGAGAACTTACTGTAGACCGGTTCTTTATTGGTTACGTTGACCGAAATCCTCGACTCTAGATACACCAGGAAAACGTGATCATACGTACAAATTGAACCTGGTTCCTAGATCCTGGCAGATTCTATCGCTTACTTTGTGTGCAGCGGGATAAACTTCTTTCGACTAACCATACAGAGAGCGAAAAACAGAAAGACTTTTTAATATCGTGGAGACAAATTAACCTTGTTTGCAAAAACTACCTCCTCAAATCTTCAAGCAAAGCTTTAGTCTACTGAAGTTGTCATGACCTAGTTTGATCTTCAGCAGGGAAGAGGATGAAGGAGAAACAGTGAAACGGTGTTTGCTGATCAATTTGCACCTGGAAACTTCTCTCAAGTATCCTATTCACTCCTTAGCGCAAAGTCTCAACCACGATTGCCGAGAGCGTTCAAGAAGCCATTGATAAACATCCTAATTTGGGAACTGTTTCAATATTCAGTTTTTGGTTCAAGTTAAATAAAAAAAAATTTGCTTAATTAAAATCTCGTGTTCGATATGTTTTGGTTCTGAGCTTTGTGGAGATTTTGTTGTTCCTATCGTAGTTGCTGTCGATGTTTTGGGCTTCTTTTTACAAAAAAAAAAAAAAAGAAATAAATTGTGATTTCTACCCTGTAAGTTGGATTCCATCCAGTTCGAATATCAGCGAAAAAAAACTGTTGGATTGAACTGAAAGAGCGAGAGTGAGAAAGGATGAAGGTGTCTTAGGTTTTGTTTAGTGTAAGCTCACCCAGTAGTAACTTGGAAATTAACTTTCAGCAAAATTGTTATAATCATCGTCCTCATCTTTCACACCAGTGTTTTTGTTGTTGTTCTTGTTGTTGTGGTTGTTGTTACTATTACAATTATATCATTCACATTGTTATAACTTATCATAACCCAGTGCATAAAGCTTAGTTGGCAGATTACATTTACGAGCGTTTTCAAAGTTTCCGCATTACTGCAAGGCTTAGCGCCGATCAGCTTGTTATACTACTGGCACCATGATATGCAACCCAAACTGTGTCACAGATAATAAACAATCCATAACCTGTACCTTATTGATCTGGCCCGCACTTAGTCATCGATTCATAATGAAGGTAATAGGAAGAAGATATCGCTTGATCATCATAATTATTGAAATATATGTAACAACCATCAGTGACTCATACGCTATCAAAGCGTGTATTTTAAAAGCGTGTTATCATTAACAAAACAGCAGCTATCAAATAAAAATGATAGATGAGTATCACTAGAGGTTTGACGATGACAGCTACAAAACTCGACAAAATTTAAGCAAAAACAAATTGGAACTATTAAAAGAAAGAAAAAGTGATCACAAGTAAAGAATGGAAATAAAATAAAAGCAGAAACAGAAACCCCATGCGAACAGCAAGGTATCGCTAGCTTAATTTGGAGATGCTTTCTTGATTTTCCGATATAGACCATGCACAACGCGACGATGTATTATCTCTTTCTGCAAATACACAAGCCATAATTAGAAAGGGCACTGGTGGAAAGATATGATCCTCCAACAAAGTTTATTTTTTTTCCACCGATCCGTGAAGCTATGATTTTCAAGACATTGAAATTTTTGTCCTTTCAAAAATCTATTTGGCGTATAGGTTGAAACTAGGCTAAAATATATAGAGTGCGTTTGTACATGTAATGAGTTGTTGCGTGAAACCTTTTTATTTTTATCTCTTTTTTTTTTTTTTCGTTTTTAAAGTGCGCATTGATTTATTTCTAGCAGACAGGATGACTTTGATCTCAACTGTAAACCAATATATCTTCCTTAATTACAGGTTTAATGAGAAAATCAAAATATAGCTGTTAGTACTTTCTATACCAACGCACTAGGACATTTTAAGAATCTGTTATCCTTAAAAAAAGAAACCGCTTCAGAACACTACATAATTGTGTATTGTAATCTAAGGTAACTTGATTATTGAGTTAAACCCTTAACCCACATTTTCCGCAAAAGAAACACACACACACACACTCTCTGTCTCTGTCTCTGTCTCTCTGTCTCTCTCTCTCTCTCTCTCTCTCTCTCTCTCTCTCTCTCTCTCTCTCTCTCTCTCTCTCTCTCTCTCTCTCTCTCTCTCTCTCTCTCTCTCTCTCTCTCTCTCTCTCTCTCTCTCTCTCTCTCTCTCTCTCTCAATCATTAATTCAAAAAGTTATTTTTGTTCCTTTTGTCGCTGCCGGCAGCTCTTTCACACCGTGGTTGATCAAAATCTAAGTAGACGGAAAAAGACAGAAAACGAAAACAAATCTCAACAGGTGACTGCTTGGTCTCATCAAATCGCCTGTTTTCTTAGAGTGCCACTGTCTGCGATGCGCAACATAAACATCCTAGAGGTTTCCCCACCTGCTCTAGCCTCCCCAATCTGATGGAAAACTCGTCAATGAGTTACGTTATGAGCGACTTCTTTCGACGACTTATCTAGGATACTTCCATCATAAATTTCACATACATTTCAG
>JAWDGP010004851.1:337500-340000 GCA_033675545.1 Elysia crispata
TCCCTCTTTCTGTTTTTCCCTCTATCTGTACAATCTCCTACAGGGACGCGAAATAAAACGGAGGCTGCATAATTAATTAAAGCCACAAAGAAGATTCTGGCTAAAGAGATGGGGAGATGTGTGAGAATCAGTGGCATAATTCCCAGGGTCGATAACAACGTGAAACAATGTCATTTATTTCGGCGATGGATCTGGAAGAAGACATCAAAGTCAAGAAAGAAGATTGAGAAGAAAAAAAAAAACAGGGACGTGCTCGAAACTGTTAATAACAAGATTTGGAATCAATAACTTTTTTGCTCCAAGAGGAATGGCAGAAGGAAATGAGGGTATATTTGAGGGAGGAGGGTAAAAGAGGGAAAGAGACTTGAGTTGAGGTTGAGTTTGGGCCGGCCTGTGAGTCAGATCGCGAAGAAGAAAAAAGCGTTGCAGCTAGCTTAACTTCATTAGAAAGTGGACAGTGAGGGGGAAGACGAGCAAGACGCAAGGGAATTCCTTTGTCAGGCGCATAAAGAAAGTTTGAGAGAATTCAAGACGGGGCGCGTGCCCGGCTTCAAGTTGAGTGTCAATCAGTTGACAGTGGGAGATGCACGCCAGAGATATCACGGCTGGGGTGTCACGGCTGTAGCAGCCTCGGAACCCTGGTGTCCTACGCTCTATCTCTGCAAGAATTAGGGAGAATTGGGAGGCGAGGGTGGACAATGATATCGTGGACTCCTGTATGAATATCACCAAACTGTGTGGATATAATTTTCAATTTTTGCAACGCTTTTATTTCGTTTTCAGTTTAGCCTCATGTGTAACGGGTAAAGGGTATGACTGGAAAGGAGAGAGAGGGAGAGAGAGAGAGAGAGAGAGAGAGAGAGAGAGAGAGAGAGAGAGAGAGAGAGAGAGAGAGAATATAAAGACAATTCTACACAAGTTGCGCTAGAAAGCAGAAGGAGAAGGTAGACAAGCAGAGAGACAAACGGGAAGGGGAACAGATAAACAGTGCAAGAGAAATTAAATCTAAAGAGATAATAAATGAAACATTAATTTGTGCCTTCTTTCCATGTTGTGATGTCATGTGCTATATATTAGACATGCAGGGTGAAGCAAGCTCAAAATCCCACTGGGTATCGAGCTTGTCGCAGTCTGTGCTGCGTGCAGCTGTCTCGACCTCTTTGCTGACTAAATCAGAGACAGCCAGTGATTTTGCCGTAGCTCCCTCCACATGTTTATGTCCTCGGTTTGTGAGCCTGTCAACCGTTATTCCTTTATGTATGTATGTCTGTCTCTCTGCGGCTATACCTATGATTACAGGTTTATGTCAGATCAGTGATTCTATCTCCTGTCACAGAATTTGCGATCAATTTATAAGAATGCACGCTCACCCTGACTTCAAATTTAATTGTTTGGTTCGTATTACTTCTCAATTGCCTCTTCGTGTTCTCGTCTGGCCAAGTAGCGCAAAAGGCAAAGTTTTCACACTACCTTGTTGGTACCTCATCATAGCTCCTTCGTGGCTGCGTTATTTTCACACACAAAAAAAAAAAAAAAACGTAGAACATTAACTGAAATAGGCAATGAGCAACATAAGGATTTAAGAAAAAAAAAATCAGTTCCTTCGCAAACTTCACATAATGAATTCCTGATTTTCTTTTCTGCTAATGTTTTCGCTCTTGTAGCTGTTGGCGTTGCTCTGCAGCCATTAATATTGCTATTCAAATCTATTTTTATCTGCAATGTAAGCTCATAATCTGACTAAGTAAGTCTATCACAGCCTGTCAAGAAACGGACATTAGGACTTTTTTGTTTAAATAACCCCTGGATGTAAAGATTTTAACCGAGCAATAAGGTTATCCACAACGACTTTTTTAAGGAGATATAACTACTCGGTGTGCTGTCACGTGGTGTAGGTGTTTAACATTGACCCAATTTCTAGGCCAGTGATTATATTGCTGGGAGCACACAAGGTCAAGACCTGCCCATTGATCAATATCGATTTTTCCCTCCAGTGATACCAACAGGTGTCTATACACACTGCGGCGGAGTTGGGTTGTGTCTAGATTTATGTAACATTTATGTAGTATTATGTAACAGTTTGTACACAGACTGCAATTAAAGTTACAATGTTTACCAAAAACTGAATACCTGGACAATCGAGGATGGAGAGCTTTGGACCAGCAATAAAGTACGTCTCTTTAGGGGAGTTAGATAGATAGAATGGGTAGGACGCAATTAAGAGAGAGACGAACGAGGGAGGGCGAGAAAAGGAGATTCAGCTAGAAGGAAGGAAGAGAGAGAGAGAGAGAGAGAGAGAGAGAGAGAGAGAGAGAGAGAGAGAGAGAGAGAGAGAGATTTGGATCCAAGTCAGATCCAAGATTCAAAAATCGCCTTGTTTCCTGTTCTGCCCAGTGGGTATTGATTATAGCTTCTAGCTCAGAAAACAATGTGAAACAAAGCGTCTGAAGAGGAAGAAACGATTAATTTTTATTGTGACCCGGTCCTTGGAAAATGGTAA
>JAWDGP010004851.1:342500-365000 GCA_033675545.1 Elysia crispata
GAACTTTTGTGTATGTGTTTCTCTTTAAGAGGAGAGAGAGAGAGAGAGAGAGAGAGAGAGAGAGAGAGAGAGAGAGAGAGAGAGAGAGAGAGAGAGAGAGAGAGAGAGAGAGAGGGAGAGAGGAATGAGAGATATATATAGAGAGACAGCGCAGAAGACAGAGAATGTAGAGGGGGAGAAGGCTTCAAGTGCAGAGCTGCATGAATTCGACCAGATCAATAATCTTCAACGGGTTGTGTTATCAGATAAAGGTTAGTGGAGTCCCCGGGGGAGAGCAAGGCTGACAAATAGACCCAGCCACACTGGAACAGTGAAAGACGCAACTGGCCGCACAGAGCGATCCAATCACTGCAGAGGGTTAGGAAGAGGCAGACTGGACAAAACAGAAATTACACAGATGTATAACAATCAAAGATATAGACGGACAGATGAGGACGGTGCTGAAAGAGCCAAGCAACAGGGAATATCAGACAAACGGCGACTTGTCTTATTTCAGGGAATCATAATAAATCTGAAAATGGTTTTCCTAAACTCAACACCTAAAACCATAGCCAGATAATGTAACATTTTACTTATAGTAATAGGTGATTAAAGTATTTCACTTTCTTCTTCTCGAGCGTGATCAATCTAGACCTACTCCACGGATTGTTAGGGACTTGTGTATTGTCAGTATGTGTGCATGTTCTATCGGATCCTCTAAGTCATGCATTTAAATGTGACCCCAATGGCGGAAATACTGAGATATAAAATACTAGTTGTTTAAACTCTAAATCTCCATGTTTTTCTTACGACTACCATGCTGCCTGTTTTGTTTGTTGTTACTTTGCTACTGTCCATTGAGGAAACATGGGCTGAAAAGACGAATCCCAGATGAGACAGAGCTCTATCGATTGAGACCTTCCAGTCAGTTGTTTCCCATTGTGGTGTTGTGGTGCCCTCTAACACCCCCCCTTACAACCCCCCCCCCCCCCAAACCCTCCTTCTTGAAGGGTCCAAGACAACGCATGGCCATTGCTTGGTCCAGCTGACTGACTGCTTGTGGTGGACATTCTTGGCCTTAATCATATTAATCACCTGAGGAGCGAGTGGTCAGCATGGCCGAGCGCGCCCCGGGACCTCTTGACCTCCGGACAATCACTCTTGATTACGCTGCTCCGTGACCGGGAGAGGTCGCTCTCCAGTGTCCAGCGGTGTGTGTTATGGTCACTCGGCTGCCCAGCCTTCTATCGGTCAATTCTTCTGACAAAAGATGACTAAACGAGGAAGACTATCCATGGACAATAACAGAAGCCTTGAGGGGTTTTTGAGGACAAACGGGTCAATACGGGTTGTTCAATAGCTCCCTGGCCTGGGCTTCTAAGGCCGATCTTTATCAATGGTCATTACTGCGGCAGCTAAAAGCTCTGGGTTTTCTCCATGCACAACTCTTACATACAGTTTACGATCTTCGTGTTTAGAAAAAAAAATTAAATTAAAAAATATATATACATATAAATATGTATACACACACATATGTTAACTTCCCATTTCCTACACTAATGTACTTCAAGTCTCGTTGTGTGCACATAACAAGAACTAGAGGTTTTACAGAAGTATATTCTAATTGTACACCTTGTTACCTGTAGACTCTTCAAATATGGGCATTTTTAAGAGTGAAATAATAGTGACTTTCTCAATAGTAAAACACGTACGAAAGTAGATAAGAGGTTCTATAGCTATCTACCTACTTGGCATGATGGTCAGTTGCGTAGTATGTGACGCTGAACGTCTCTGATGCCCTGAGTTTTATTATCGCTCACTGGTGGCCAGAGATTATGACAGGGCAAATATTGACGATTGAACAGCAAGAAGACAGAAGGATGGGGAAGACAAGCTCAGAAAAGATAGAAAAAGAAAGAAAAAGACCAAAAAGAGGAAATAAAAGATGGTTTAAAGACAACAAAGGTTGAGAGGAAAGAAGAGAAGAAAGAAATCATTTGAGAAGGAAATAATAAGTGATGGATAAGAAATTTTGAGTGGTCAAAAGAAGGAGGGTGATAAAGCAAAAGGATGCAAAAAGTAGAGAAGATTAAGGCCAAATAAATTGGCAGGAAGTCAAGATGAGAGAGTGAGGAAGGAAGAGGAATGGAGAGGGTGAGGAGTAGACGATTAAAGAGAGATAGAGGACAGAGGCGAGATAGAGAGAGAGAGCAAGCGAGAGAGAGAGAAAGAAATAGAGAGAGAGAGAGCAAGAGAGGGGAGAGAAAGAGTAAGATGAGAGAGAGCAAGAGAGGGGAGAGAGAGAGAGAGAGTAAGATGAGAGAAGTTTAGAAGACAAGACAAAGCGGGGAGGACTAAGAAGATCTGGGATGCTGCGCCCGAGGAGGGCCTGAGACACGAGCCTGTAACCAGCGTGTAATCTGAGTGTGTCTCAAGTGGTTCTTGACCCCAGAGACAGCGATTGTATCACTCTCTCCTCCACATACCTGGACAGTGGCCAGGGCAGTCTGGGCAGAGGCGATACGTCAGGTCATTACGGGCGGCGGACACGGGGATACATCATTGTAATGCATTGTGTCTCTGGCATCCAATCAAAACACTCCGAACTCAGGATGATGATGTTAATAATAATAATAATAATAATAATAATAATAATAATAATAATAATAATAATAATAATAATAATAATAATAATAATAATAATAATAATAATAATAATAATAATAATAATAATAATAATAATAATAATAATAATAATAATAATAATAATAATAATAATAATAACAACAACAGTGCCGATGATGTTGATAGCGATGGTGACGATGATACTAATAAAAACAACAACAACAATAATAATAATAATAATAATAATAATAATAATAATAATAATAACAACAACAGTGCCGATGATGTTGATAGCGATGGTGACGATGATACTAATAAAAACAACAACAACAATAATAATAATAATAATAATAATAATAATAATAATAATAATAATAATAATAATAATAATAATAATAATAATAACAGTGGCGATGATGTTATTAGCGATGGTGACGATGATACCAATAAAAACAATGATGATAATGATCAAAAGAGGAACAAGGATATGGAGAGAAAAAAGGGACCAGCAGTGGAATCGAAGTTTGGGCAGCTACATTTTTCACCCCTGAGAGTGAATGAAAGAGGAGGTTTCTTCCTTTCTGCAGCAATCCTCCTCCAAGGTACACTCGGAAGTAAAATATTTATTTTCTTAAAGTGCATTATAAGCTAGATTTCTCAAGTCATAAATTAAACTGCCATGGCTGATGCCCTTTTTTTGTCATTGGGGGGGTGGGGGGATAATGTTTGTTTTTCGTTGTGATTATGTACGATAAAGGAAACAAAAGGCTTTAGAATATAGTGACCGCTCAAATAAATAAATATATATAAATATATGAGCAACATTTAGCATTGTTGCGAAAAAGCATATTACTGGTGAAAAACAATCCAATCTATCTATCGTTGCACGCAAAGGAACAATAGGACATGACAATCAAAATAATAACGTACAGGTTGCCGCAGGGCGCGCTCCCTGTTGGAGAGTCTTGCTCCACGGTAATCCTGCGGTATGTTACAGCCCTGTAAAGCGGAAGGGGCGTCACGGCCGGCCGAGGAAGCACGCAACAGATGGTTATCTTCCGAAACAGTTTTGCTGAGTGGATTAGATTGACATCACCACGGAAATAGTGAGAGAAGCTGCAGCTGGTTATATCTAAAACATCAAAGTGATTGTCGTGCATAATCTGTTGAATCTACATCTGCGTCCAGAAATTATTTCTATGGCCTTTAGACGCAAAGAAATTTGTTAAAGAAAAAAAAATAGATTTATATCTACAGAGACATTTCAATCAAAAACATAATTGCAGCTATTTTGGACACGGTGACCTAGTGTGGAATTTCTCGATCTTTTTTTTTTCCTTTGTTGTTGTTGTTGCTGTTGCAAAAGACAAAATTAATGAGTGGCGGGTCTACATGATGACAAAGCAGTCAGAGAATCGGGGAATTTGTAGCTCCACTAGAATAATATTATGTTTATCTTTCCACAGATCAATAAGTCTTCAACGGAAAAGTCCCAGCTGACAAGGTAAGTTGAGTTTCGAACCCGCAAATAAAATGTCCTTCTGGACCATCGTGTGCGCAAACTGCTGCCACAACTATTGTCGCCATGATTTGGGCTGTTCAGCGTTATATCAAACTCTGACGTCACTGCTCGAGGACATTTCTTTGGTTGTATGATAATATAAAAAAAAAGCCTTGTCAGTATTCCTTACAAAAAGTCATAGTTGTCCGACTGGCTTATGAGACGTAAGACCAGGTACTCGTCGGTCATTTCAACTCATAGAGACAATAAGTGCCGGAGGAACAGATTAGTTTTTATTCTGTCAGTTTATGAACTGATGAAACAATAAATCGCATTAAAAACGGATTAAAAAAAATAGAGGAACAAAAAACAATCTAAAGTAGTTTGGTTTTTTTCATGATCTTTAATTTAATGATCGAGTGAGGTCATAGCGATCTGGTTACGCTTGGCTGGACCTTGTGAAAAGGTTTATCAATAACCGTTTTACTCAAGTGCCTATTGCGGGACAAACATACGGAGAAACTTAGGTAAACAGGACAATCAGAGATTTTCATTTTTTTTTCCACCAAACAGTGCCCCAAGCGAGAGGTAGCGGTGGCCGAGGAATAGCGCGTCCTCTGAAAGATTTAGAGGATTATCTGATCATCTGTACCGGGGATCGAAACCCAAAAGAATTTGGCTCGCCTCTACAATTTATTATAATTTGAGTTTTATTTCTTCTAACTCCGATCTGACACTTCGTAGAACCGCTGCATCAAAGCAAAGTATTCGTCAGATATATCACCTCCAGCACTGACTGCAGCACAGAAGAAAGGCTGTCAGCTCACATTATCTCACCCAGCACGCTTTTATCGAGGGAAGAGGGGTATAACTTGTATAGTTTGAAAAAAAAAACATCAAAATGTTAATGAACGTTAATGCATGGGGTCTTACTTTTAATGTATGTTACTTAGACGTTTCATAAATCTTTAGATTTCTTTGGATTATATCTTTGGTTGTTTTTGTTCTGTTTGTTGTTTTGTTTTGTTTTTCTTTTGGTTTTTTTTTTTTTTTTAGAGAATTTCTGTTTTTTTTTTTTTTTTTTTGTGCTATTTTTTAGTTTGGCTTTATTATAGGATTTCTGTTTTTATTTTTTATTTTTGTTTGTTATTTTTCCTTGGTTTTGTGTGAAGAGTTGCGGACGAAAAAGGCATGTTTAGAGACTTCAACAATTTTACTTGAGTTGGTTAGATAGATCTAGATCTAGAAACAACGTTCTGTTTCTTGGCTTTCCATTAATTAATTCCCCTACTACTAAAGAATGGACCGACAACAAGCAACACACTACATCTTTGTCTTGTCTTTATTTGAGTTTATTTTGCCAAGAGTGCCGCTTGAGAGTAGCCAAGACAAACAGTAACATGCTGCTAGCACACTACACCTCTGTCTTGTCTTTATTTGAGTTTATTTTGTCACGAGTGCCGCTTGAGAGTAGCCAAAACAAACTGCAACATGCTGCTAGCACACTACACCTCTGTCTTGTCTTTATTTGAGTTTATTTTGCCAAAAGTGCCGCTTGAGTGTAGCCAAGACAAACTGTAACATGCTGTTAGCACACTACACCTCTGTCTTGTCTTTATTTGAGTTTATTTCCCCAAGAGTGCCGCTTGAGAGTAACCAAGACAAACTGTAACATAAATATATCTCCTTCCCATATAATTCCTTCTTCTATAAATTTTATTTCTCCATGTCATCAAACCTCTTTTAACCCCCCGACCGCTTACCAGTACGCATCGCCTGTTAAATGTATATGTGTGTGTTTGGGGGGGGGGGGGTTGAGTTTTGTTTTGCAGATATCTTTTTTTTTTTATTCCAAAACAAGACGGCATCAGTAACTCTAGTATGCGATCAATGCTAGACTGAGAAAACCATTTAAGACTCTAGGGCCCCAGAAAAAAATGTGGTTTTTCCCAATGAGTAACTTTTGATACTTCAGACGAGACGGCTGCCTTGCTCCATCCAATTGAATGTTCGCTCCAGACGCACAACACTTGTAGAGCGATCTTTTTTTTTTTTTTTAAACCCGGCCTTCAAATCTCGCTCTTTCATTCGACTCGGACATCACGAGTAGAGTCGAAGGCCCAGATTAATGGGTCGAATCTCGCTCTTTCATTCGACTCGGACATCACGAGTAGTCCAAGGTCGAGATAAATGGCTCGATTTTAGCTCTTTCATTCAATTCGGATATCACGAGTAGAGTCTAAGGCCCGGGTAAAGAGCTCGAATCTCGCTCTCTCATTCGATTCGGATATCACGAGTAGAGTCTAAGGCCCGGGTAAAGAGCTCGATTCTCGCTCTCTCATTCGATTCGGATATCACGAGTAGAGTCTAAGGCCCGGGTAAAGAGCTCGAATCTCGCTCTCTCATTCGACTCGGACATCAATAGTAGAGTCCAGTCCCGCATAATTGGCTCGAATCTCGCTCTTTCATTCGATTCAGATATTACGAGTTGAGTCTAAGGCCCGGGTAAAGGGCTCTAATCTCGCTCTCTCATTCGACTCAGATTATTACGAGTTTAGTCCAGTGCGCGGGTGAAGGGCTCGAATCTCGCTCTCTCATTCGACTCAGATTATTACGAGTTGAGTCCAGTGCCCGGGTGAAGGGCTCGAATCTCGCTCTCTCATTCGACTCAGATTATTACGAGTTTAGTCCAGTGCCCGGGTGAAGGGCTCGAATCTCGCTCTCTCATTCGACTCAGATTATTACGAGTTGAGTCCAGTGCCCGGGTGAAGGGCTCGAATCTCGCTCTCTCATTCGACTCAGATTATTACGAGTTTAGTCCAGTGCCCGGGTGAAGGGCTCCACAAGACAGCACGGAATGCACGGTCCCTGACTTCTTTAATGTTTTATTTTTGTTGCTGCTGCTATTACTGCCCGTCCTGTTTTTTATGTATCTGTTGTTGGTGTTTTTGATGATGTTGATTTTGTCGCTGTTATGGTCAAACTTGGTGGTAGTTGGGATGATGTTGGTTGCAATAATAATAATGTTTAATTTTTCAGCCACAGCCGTGGAGTTTTTCAATCCAACGGCCTGCTGAACAAATATTTCATCAGATTTCAAGAAACAAAATGATTTTCTTTGTTCACTCCAACGGAAAACCAAAATGGCGCAACAACTGTCCTCCTCTGCAAAATATAAATAACTTATATATATATATATATATATATATATATATATATATATATATCCCCCCACCTAAAATAGCCAGATGAGGCATCAGCGATCCTTCAGCAAAACATACTATGTATAAACGTTTCAGTGATCCAGTTTACAACATTATCACTCTATTATTACACGGGATACGCATGGGTGTGTTATTGCAACTAACTTTTCATTACACAATTTGATATCATAATAAATGCACGCACTGGCGGAGCGGACAGTATAATAATGCTGAAAACAGATTTTTCTGAGAGTATGATAGTTCTGAAATAAAGTTATCCCGAGAGTATGCTAGTTCTAAAAACACGTTATCCCGAGAATGATAGTTCTGAAAACACGTTATCCCGAGAATGATAGTTCTGAAAACCAGTTATCTCGAGAGTGTGATAGTTCTAAAAATAAGTTATCCCGAGAGAGTCATAGTTCTGAAAACAAGTTATCCCGAGAGTATGATAGTTCTGAAAACAAGTTATCCCGAGAGTATGATAGTTCTGAAAACAAGTTATCCCGAGAGAGTGATAGTTCTGAAAACAAGTTATCCCGCATATCGTGATGTGACTTATCTATTGACCTAAAACCACTGCTTGCTATCACGTGTCCTGACTGTCACGTGGAGTAGAAGGTCAGTGGCCTAACTCAATGTGAATAGATTAACAATAATTAAGACTGACTTAACTGTCATAACAAAAACATGCTCTGCGCATGCAATAACAATGCACACCTACACTTATAATCACTTTTTATTATTATTATTATTATTATTACTATTATTATTATTATTATTATTATTATTATTATTATTATTATTATTATTATTATTATTATTATTATTCTCCTGCGTTTTCCTTTTTCTTTTTTTCTTCTCTCTCCCGGACTCTTTTTTTCATCTGCAGCTTTCATTTTTTTTTTTTTGGACAAACATTGTGTTTACTTAGTCCACGTTCAAACATAATTTTAACCAGCCACATCTTCTTTTTTAAAAGAGGCAATTCCAAAACAAACAGAACCATCCAATCAAAGACGGGATATAAAAAAGTATTGCCCTTAGAAGAAAAAAACTGAGGAAACTTACTGCTTCTCTTGTGCAGCAAACCTATCATTTTTTTTCTTTCCTCCTTTTTTTTTCTGCTTCCTCCCTGCTCCATCCCCGTAAGAGGTTTTTCAGTCCATCAGATTTTTATAAAAATCGCATAACAGTCCAGCTATCGCGCTTTCAATTATCGAGAGGGTATTGTGGCTGGCCTGCAAGTTTTCGCTCAAGTCTGATTTGCTTCCCATGCTAGCGTTATATAAACTTATCCTTACGATACTTTCTAAGCCTGTGGTAAGATAACAAGATTTAGTATTATATCATTTATTTAACTATATTTTCAGCAAAAAAAAAAAAAAAATTATTTTGCATACATGAGGATTGCTGGGAACGCTTCTCCTCGAAAGTAGCATTCGATGATTATTTTCTATAAATACAGTCCACGGTTGGTGATATTATTTGACTGGCCAGTTTTGGAGAGTAGATACTCGCTTGCAGGGTGTTGGGGTCAACTTTGAGAGTTGTCCGTCATCCACTGAGTCGATCTCCCGCCGGAATTCACTGTACAATGAGGTTATGGCAGTCGTGTCTCGCCTATAGAATCACCTATCGGAATATCTAGGAAGTTCGGTGGTTTTATTTGGACCTTTCTTTGTTCATGGCATTTAGCGGTGAAGTAAAATGTCGAAGGAAGTGTAGATAAATCTAATACCAACAGGCCACCTCAGGCATTGCTAGCACTTCTCTTAGATTGGCTCATAGGATCTCTGAGAGGGGAAAAAATCGTTCTTGATGAATGATATGGTGACTCCGGGAAATTTCCTACTTGAAGTGAACATACAGCAAAGACGATGATGATCTATCATTTTAATGTGCGGGTAATTTTGTATGTCGATTGAAGATTTGTTGGCAGAAGTGATGGGACATAGACGCACGTTTAACCGCCATACAACGTAACAACTATGGGAAAGCTAGAGGATAATGTTTTGTTTCGTTGATGAGTCTTCTTTCTCATTATCTCTTCTTCTCTCCCCCCCCCCTCCCCCATAAATCCTCATAACTTTAAATATAACCCCGCTAGTCATGGTAGACAAAAGTTTTAATCAACAAATAATACACACTAAACACTCCACATGGCACGTTTCGAGTCCGCTGCAAACATTTTACCCTTCAGCCGCCGAGCAATTATGCTTGTTTATTTAAGAAAAGTTTTGATGGTAAAAGACAAGAAGACGGAACTTAGAAGATTAATTTTGGGTCGTAATCTTTCTCCTCGTCGTCCTCTTGCTCCTTCCTCTTTTTCTTCTTCTTCTTCTTCTTCTTCTTCTTCTTCTTCTTCTTCTTCTTCTTCTTCTTCTTCTTCTTCTTCTTCTTCTTCTTCTTCTTCTTCTTCTTCTTCTTCATCTTCTCCTTCTTCTTCTTCTTCTCCTCCTTCACCATCATCGTGACCATCGTCTTGGTCTCCTCCTTTACCCCGTCCATTTTATTGCTTACAAGAAGCAATATCTGTCAGGGAGATTAAATCGCGACTCTTAAAGCTGCTGTTCCCCTTCCTACAGGCTGTTACTCGAGTCCACCTGCTACTTTGAGCAAGAGATAAGCCCGTTTCACACTCAGGTGGCAGTGAAAGTCTCCATTTCATGACCAAGCCCTTGTGATGTTTCTACCGATTTCTCTGCAATGAAAACCGTCGGGACGTTTCCTTCCCAGGCGCTAAAGACAGGGTACCTAGAGAGAAGTGTAGTCATCTCGATCTCGTACCGTGTAATATTACGGCCAGTTGTGTCACACGTAGTGTCCACGCGGAGGTTGGGGTTGGTAACTAGCCCTTTGCTAGGCCGTATAAGTATTTATTTGGAGGTATAATCCGGTAGGCTAGGCGGCCCTTGAGCTAAGAGGTTCAGGGGGTGTCAACTGTCAATTTCGCCTGGCAGCTTGTTCAAATAAAACAGTCCGAGGGACGTTTGAGTCAGAGAAACAGCAAATCGGCTCAAGCTATGAGAGAGAGAGAGAGAGAGAGAGAGAGAGAGAGAGAGAGAGAGAGAGAGAGAGAGAGAGAGAGAGAGAGAGAGAGATTTGTCAACTGCATTGCGCAGGGTTATGACTGACGGCATCCTAAACTCACCCCTGGCCCTCTATCTTCTAAGCACTCATTCCACGGCAACATCTTAGAGTTTTGGCTCCTGTATACAGCTGAAGTCAAAACATATTTCTGTTTAATAACAGTCTCTCATCGAACCAACGTTATGCAAAGCGTTCTTTTTGTTGGCACGTCACCTGCGGTACTCAGAAAAGCTCATCTCAATCTCAAGCAAACAAAGGAGCAATTGATCCTTGTGATTGGTCAAGAGGTGCTTACAGCCCCTGACAGGCGTAGTTGGTGATTTCTTTTTTGTAGTGACCAGGGACACTGGTGAAAGAGGAGTGCAGCATCTCCATTGACCACTGCAGACCATCTGGTGCTGGACTGGAGATCCCTGGTCAAGGGCGGCGCGGAACCTCTGGACAACACGGCACGGAAAGGGGTAAGTCAACACACAGAATTAATCCTAAGATCCTCTTTCCTCCCTGGTTTGCGTTGTGCCACGTCCCGACGGGCTGGACATGGAAGGCGAGAAGAGTAGGAGAGGGAGCGGAGAGGAGAGATAGAGAGTGTGTGTGTGTGCGTGTGTGTTAGGGATCCGAAGGGGACGGCTGTGCTAAGACAAGACGGGAAAAAAAAAAACTCATGCACTAAAGCCGCCTTTTGGGGCATGATGAGAGATCTCTGCTGCTTTGTTGACTTCAGTTTCCAAGCCAGTGAAAATCAATTTTCTGCAGCTCACACTTCAAGGCTTGACTTAAGTCAAACGTGTCCACGCAGCTAGTGAAACTCAGCCCTCTGTGTCAAACCATGCCCGGCCTGTTTGAGCTCCGATTAAAAAGCTTCAGTTGGTCTGAAGAATGTCTCCCTGGATAGCCCGGTTTCAATGTTTGGATTATTTTAATTGAGATGCATGGGTTAAGCCTGTCTGTGAGGAATGATAAAACATGGCTGTAGCGTCAGAAGGAACTTTTCTTTATCAACTAAGTCAAAATCGGAGGAAACGGGAGGAGGACAAGGATTTGATTTTGCAGTGCAGTTTTCAAAACTGGTTTATAACATCAAGGTTGTCTTCAAGGAAGGTCAGTCTCTTTCCCAAAGTTTATTTACCCTACTCGAGACAAGTGGAGTTATGTGCTCAAGATCAACGTTACTTGTGTTGTCAGATACACATAAGGAAAGTTATTGTGGGACTCGGGACTTGCCATCGAGCGCTGACTGGTTCACGACCATAAGGATTTGGTGATATTGAAGAGACGAGCCGGTCTCTTCATTGGGCGGAAAATGAGGCCAGACGTCATGGCTGTAGTTTAAGTTTAAAAAAAAAAAAAACCTGGAAAATGAGGAAACAGCTCCAGAGGCTGTTTTTTTGTTTCTAAGTGCATATGACTTTTCAATCTGCACGAGATTTCTTTTCACAACTATTGCCTTTTTACCGCCGCAAACTTTGGTTGAGGTAACTTATTGAATTACCAATTAGTAAAGTCCTGAAAATGTCACGTGCAAGCCCCCGAGCTTCAGTACATGAACCGTAGGCGAGACGAGTTATGATATCACAAAATTAAAGAAACGTGTTCTCTGGCAGAAGCAGAAATACAGAGGAGAGAGTGAAAGTTGAACACACAAAAAAATCATATAAAAATTATAGAATGGTGGTTCTTAGATTGGGTCTGTTTAAAACGTTGACAGAATTAATGAAGGAGGTGGTAGATTGCATTCCGGTCTCGTTTGTCATAATAGTAGCCGGGGTGATCCGGTACACAACTGAAAAGTCAAATATTTATAAGCTCTGAGGACTAGCTAGGGTCACAACATAAATTGCAGCGGTCACAAGTTGGATACGTGTTGACAGAATAACTGACAACTAAACGCAAGGAGTACCAGAATGCTAAGTTCACGTTGCCTTATGTCTAGGCCTACTTTTGTTTAATCAAAACTTTTCATCTACCAGTGGAAGTCTCTATATATAGAGACGAAATGGTTCTGATTGATGAGAAGATGAGAAAAGTGAAAAAATGAAGGCTGAGAAAAGGCAAGCCTGGAGTGAGGAAATCTGGTTTAAAAAAAAAAAGTTTAATTAACAGGCATTTTCCTCAAGAACCTCTGAAACTCTGAGGGCAGAAATGTAAAATGTCATGAAGCAACAAACATCCTTCAAAAGATTGAGGAGGTCAGGCTAACGGAGAGGTCAAGACTAGAGGAGATTACTCGGTACAAGGGTGGCCTGTTGACAGATCTCACCCAGGGACTCGAGTTTCAAGCGGCGCAACCGGAGATTTCTAGACGGCCATCAATCTGGCGAAGAGGCTCTAATGTTCTGGGCCACACCGCAGGCACGCATACCCACAGCATGGACTTTCATGCAAGGGCACGAGGAATTAAAAACCTTTAAAAAGTTGTGGCCAGCGAGGGTGTCACAGCTCTAGACCGACCAACAATCCGGGCCACAGGGCCACATGGGCCAATGTTAAAAAGCAAAGTCGCGCCAGGATAAAGAGATATAGGGGGAGATTATTGGCATTTCCAGATCTTATCTTGAAAAAGATCCTCATTCTTGTTTTTGTCTAGGGGGAGATCACCAAGGAAAGACTGCAGTTTAGTGAATGCAGAAGATTATATTAAAATAAATGAGATACCAAGACCAATTAGAGAAACATGTAGTCGAGTAACAAACACTGGAGGGTCCTGAAATTTGACCACATTATAACGAGCCAAATTTATTCAACCTCAATGATCGTGTTTAAAACAGTAAAAATTGTGGCGCTAACCACTATTCCTATAAGACCAACGATAATTTGTCCTTTTCTGTAAGGTATTTTGTTTCTATTCCATGTGTTTACTTTCTACATCAATTAGCGCCTCTCCCTGCAGTAACTGATTCGTCTTGAGATCGAAAAAGTAGAGATACTATTGCTGCTCTCACTGCAGTCAGATTCCCTAAATATCACACATACACACAATGTATACTCAATCACCTATTTGAGTCATCGGTCGGTCAACTACCTCACTCTCTTCAATTCTCTTGTACCTCGTGTACCAAGTCTTTATAGTTTGGAAACTGTTCCCAAATCAATGTGCAGCCTGAACTAGAAGTAGAAAGATAGACTTGGTAGACTTTGACACTTTAATTCTTTGCATGTTTTGTAGTTTTATTATAAGATACAATATATATACTACAAAATAAAGTTATAGTTAATTAAAAAAAATGAGAGGTTATATTAATTTCTGTTAATGGACTCCTCTTTTAAAGGATTGTAACCTCTCAACGAGTTATCTTCTAACTTAGCTTTAGATCCTTAATTTCTTGTGAAACTAAACAATGTCACCTGACCATCTGTCAAACTGCACATGTCCATTACTGCACATGTCCAACTTTCCCTCACACTCGAAACTGTTTTTCTTTTTCGTTTACTGACAGAGTGAGAGGAAGAGAGAGAGAGAGAGAGAGAGAGAGAGAGAGAGAGAGAGAGAGAGAGAGAGAGAGAGAGAGAGAGAGAGAGACTGAGTACAAGATGAATGCTTGTAACTAAAATGTTTATGTTACTATCAGAGGACAATACTGACAAACCTCGAGATCGATCAACTGCCGATTGAGCAGACGGTAAATGACGTCACACGCCCACCACCTCCATATCATAGCAATGAACCAGAAAATCCACGCGGTTCTCACGTAAATAATGTATTTTGTACAGAGATCAGAGCCACACCAAATGCGGCTATTTAGTATAAACTGTCACAAAACACACCAGTTTTCGGACACCCATGAACGTGGAAAAATTCAAAAGGAACAATTAACCAAAGGCTGGAGCTACTCTTGAAGAAATTGTAATCATGGGCTCCGATTCTTTCATTTGGAAGTCACCTGGTTTTTAAATATCTATCAAAGCGTGCATGGCCTTGTATATCAACACCAAGAACGCAGTTTCATCTAACAAACCTAAATACAAAGGTCTCCGCTCAGCTTTTTTTTTTTTTTTTTTGTTCATTATCATTACTATTATCACTGACCTAAAGACAGCTATGACAATATTTTACAACTCTAAAAATAGGAGTTTCGCTCAATGTTGGATGCTAAAAACTTATTTGCCGATGATGCTACTGTTAAGTTTCCTCATCTTTTTTCTAGGTTTATTTTCTCTCTCTCTTTATATTCGTGTTTTTCTCTCTTCTTCAAAGGTCTGTGGCTGCAGGTGGTTTCTGGAATGCGTTTCCCAAAACATAACGAGCATTGTGTAAAAACTTGTATGAATATGATGACAAGTGTTGAGCAAATTAAATGCCGAGCGAAATATTGTTTGGCTTCATCTAAATAATTCTGTAAAAAAAAAAAACACTTCCGTGAAATAATAATATTTGGTGTCCCAGATCACAAGGTTTATGTTCACAACTTTTGATAGTTTTTCCGTTAGAGCAAAAGAATCTGCGATGACATAAAGGGGCGGAGAGGGGGGGAAGGGGGGGGGGAGAGAGAGAGAGAGAGAGAGAGAGAGAGAGAGAGAGAGAGAGAGAGAGAGAGAGAGAGGCAAAGACAGATACACACAGGCAGATGCGAGACAGACAGGTTGGCAGAAAGACCAAGAGAAAAAGAAGGAGAACAGATAGACGGCAGACAGGGAAAGAAAGGTGTGAAGTGAATGAAAGGAAAGGAATAGACAAGAAGAAGCAAAAGTTCACATGAGTGAAAAGAAATTGATGAATGGACACATGGATAGATGATAGGATTCAATTAAGATTAACAGATACTTGAGATAGGCAGAGATGAGAGGAGGAGGAGGAGGAGGAGCTGATCACACAAAAATAGGAAGAAGAAAGAAAGAAAGGAAGAATAAGAGGAAAAGGAGGAAAAGAGGAAAGGTTAAAAACTATGTGCGAAATCGTTCATGCCTGCCAAGAGATAGAAGGCTTGCAAGATGAGAAAAATAATCTTCAGCAGAATCTCAACTTCTTCATGGCCAGAATTTAACTCCGCGGGACAAAAAGAGCTATTGTGCCCTCAATTCAGCTTCAAATACTTGGACACTATGATTCGCGTTCTTTCACATAAATAGCAAAAAAAAAAACTGTTCAACCAGATGACTTTTTTACTTTCAAATATTTCATCTGGCCAAAACCATCTTGAGCACAACGCCGGCTGTTGCAATGACAACAATGAGAATACAAATCAAAACAATGGCTCTCGATCCAAGTCAAGATGGTCGGTTAAAAAACGAAAACATAAATCTAATCCCTGTATAATAATAATATATATCGTCATTGTTTTTCCGGTTTGCGGTTCGGCAAAAGTATACGTGGCGGTAGCTTGCGGCCTGGAACCTTAAGAAAGAAAGATGGAGGTTGATACAGTTGTAACCGTCTCCTAAGTCAATAAAACTTTGCTACTAGAAAAAAAAACGAGAAAGAAATTCCTAGCCCGCATTTAAATCACGAACTGAGAGAGAGAGAGTGAGAGAGAGAGAGAGAGAGAGAGAGAGAGAGAGAGAGAGAGAGAGAGAGAGAGAGTGATGGGGAGAGAGAGCATTTTTCCTACCAGCGTACTTATGGCAATTGTAAAGTTGTATACAATCACAGCTCACTCTAGTCTTAGGGACCATGGAGCGGGAAAACACGTTTTCAAACAAATGCTTCGTGAAAGAAAAGGGGAAAAAATTTTAAGTGACGAGATCTATGCACTAACTTAACCACTCAAGGCAAAACACATACACTGCCACAAAAACCAGAAAAGACAAGGTTAGATGTATGGTGCGGAATAGTGACGATTTATGTCTCCTTTACGAACTTCTTATTACAATTATATCTATTAAAAGGTATTTGGAAAATAACAGGCAATTGCATTTCATTTTTTCAGTTTAATTTGTTGCACAGTCTACCTCTGAGCAGTAAACTGTTTCACTCTTTACACGCATCTCCCAGGATGCTTTCAGTAAACCAATATGATTGAAATACGACCACAATTTAGAAACAAAACAACAACAACAACAAAAAAGCAAAACAACCACCATCAAAAGAAAACTAAATATGAATGAATTGTTTAAAAAATTCCATCAAATAATTCTATTTATAACATGACTCAGACAGACATAGGCGTTTCAAACACATAACAGCATGCCGGCACTAACATTACGACAATAGTATGTTACAAGCTATGTTGTTACGGAAATTTAAAGGAGAAAAAAATGCAAAAAATAACTAAAGTAAAATGGTGTAATCATACGTGGCAAGGGATTAGGAAAAACATGTACATCCGGGAAGCACTTTGTTTTTAAATCCCACGAAATTACTTCTAAGTATCGTGCACTTCAGTTGCATCCCTTGTCAAGTCCAATGACAGATACCGGAGTAGTTGACGGATATAAGTTTAGATAATTACAATCATGTTTGTCATAGTAAGGACATGGCGATAAAGAAGAGAGGACAACCTAGAGAAAGCGCAACGTAGACTTTTTTCTCCAATCCAGAGACTCATAACTGGGTTGTCATTAAACTTATTTCTGAGTGTGCTCTTCATTTGGCCGTGTCTATATTGGATTTTATGTTTAATTACCATTTGTTAAGCTTTGGTTCCCAAAACAAGACTTAGAGGACGAAAAAAAAAAAAATTAAATGTGCATAAGAGATCAACAGGATCAATGTTCGGCAAAATGGAGACAATTACAAACTGGCTTGAAAAAAAAAAGTATTTAGAATGGCTGCCCTTGAATGCTGATTAAACCGGATGTAGATGGAGCTGCGGCGGAAGCAGTAAAACAAACACTAATCTGCTGAAGTTTCGTCGCCTTGACCTCGCATGCTTTATCAGCTTTGATTTGTGTTGGTATCACTGGCTTGTAACAGTAAATAAGATAGTTCCAGCCTTTTCATCCTTGCTAGCTAGCGTCAGGCACAAAACTGCCTACAATGTATCCCAGTAGTTTACTTTGACATAGAATGATGTCAGTTGGGAACTTGCAAAAACTTTACGCTTTCCTTTAAAAAAAAAAACAAAAAACAAAAAACTTGCCTCTCTGCTCATTTCTTTGTCAATTGATTTTTTTCCAGCATTTTTTTTTCATTTACTCTCTAACGTGGCTTGTTATGTGTTCCTAAAAGGTTTGCAGACTTTCAAATTAACAAAAATGTATCACCCATTTGAGATGATTTTGTTTCAAACGTAACAGAGTCTTTGATATTTTTGTACCATTTCCGAAGACAACTGGTGCGGTCTGGACAGAGATTCAAAAAATCTATTAGGTAATAAGCATAACGAGTCCGGCTGTCTATATGTCTTGAATTATGCGGCTTGCGCTGACAGACAACATATAGGTTGTTGTTTTTTGTTTTGTTTTGTTTTTTTCGATGAGAAATGCTTAGCTCCAGTCATTTTCATTTATTCAGCACTTCAACATTTAATATGTGTGACGTGCATTCTAATCTTCTCTCTCTCTCTCTCTCTCTCTCTCTCTCTCTCTCTCTCTCTCTCTCTCTCTCTCTCTCTCTCTCTCTCTCTCTCTCTCTCTCTCTCTCCCCCTCCCTCCCTCTCGCTCACTCTCTCCCCTCTCTCCTCTTTCTCTACTCTTCCCTCCCCCCTCTCTCTCTCTCTCCTTCCCTCACTCTCTTCCCTCTCTCTCTCCTCTTTCTTTTTCTCCTCTCTCTCTCTCTCTCTCTCTCTCTCTCTCTCTCTCTCTCTCTCTCTCTCTCTCGATTTCCTTACAAGTCTCGTATCATCCACAGATAGCAAGGAGGTAAAACATCAAAAGCTCTCAGCATTCTAAACTGATTAAAGAGATTCAACAAGTGTACGTCAAGTCGACCTCCCAAAGGCGTTAGTAAACAGCGAGAAAATGTAACAGAACTAATGAAAATCCAGGGTAATTCCTGATCTGTCTTCCTCTCTCTATACCTCTCTCACTCACCCAGCTTCTCGTTAAAATTCTTTTTCTCATGACACTTTCTCGATATTCCTCAGATCCTATATGAATCTCGAATAAATTTAAAGTTCGAAAGGTCCGTGAAGCTTTCAACGCAAGAGTATAAGCTAGTCGTCCATCTGAGAAAGTGAGAGGGAGATGAAGAGAGAGAGAGAGAGAGAGAGAGAGAGAGAGAGAGAGAGAGAGAGAGAGAGATGGACGCAATTGAATGGGGATGTAAGACATTAGGACACAAGCCGAAGAAGGAGGTAGAGTGTGACAGAGAGAGACAGAGACAGAGAGATTGATGTAGGTTAAGAGGTTGGGAAGAGAGAATGGGAGGGAAATTCAGAGACCGAAAGACTGAGAAAGGAAAAACGGAAGTGGAAAAGGGAAAGAGAGAGAAGGAGACAAGTGATAAGGAGAGAATGTGAAGAGAAAAAAGTGAGAAAGAACCATAGAAAACAGCAGGGAAAAGAAAAAAAAAAGGCAGAAAAAGATAACTGTAAGAAAACTAAGAGCCTTCATTACTCTGAGTTACGGTTTACCGTCTGCAGCCACAGGGAAATCTCCCGAGTCACAGTCACACCTGTTTGAAAACTGTTTGCTTCACTTGAAAAACATTGGGAATAATATCGTTGCGTTTGTATTTTAACGGCATATGTTTACTTTCCCTGAGATGAACTGGCGTGATTTTTTTCCCCACGCCTACATTTTTTCCTCCCTTTTGGTAACAAGAAAAGAAAAATTAATGCCTTTGTTAAAATGAAAAATATAAGTAATCAAAAGATTAGCAACGTAAAATATTACATTATTTTTACTACGAGCAACAACAACAACAACAACAACAAAAAAACAAAGAAAAAAAGAAAAAGCATCACCTTCAGGAACCAGGGAAACTTACAAGCTAATTGACGGTTTATTTTCATAACAATCTCAGCAAAAGAATTCGGAGGAGACTAGAAATAACTGCAGGATAAAAAAAGATAATGCAAGGTCCGCGAAACTAAAGGGATGATAATTTGTTTCGTTTTGTTTTTTTTTTTTTTTTTTTTTTTTTTTTTTTGGGGGGGGGGGGGGGGGGGGTTGTGTGTTTCTTTGTGTTTTAACTAAACTGTATGTACTTAGAAAAATTTATCTTGAGGTGTACGAATTTGGCCATCCCCTTGAAGACCGACTTCGGGGTGTGGAAAAGATTTAGAATCCTCTTGTTGCAGACATGTCAAGCAGAATACTTAGTTAATTGATGGAGATGGCGAGCCAGACAAATGGAAATAAAAAGCTAAGTTAAGTTATATTTCATGGTTGAGACAATAACCTGGACATTTCTCGTTGAGACAATAACCTGGGCACTTCTCGTTGAGACAATAACCTGGACACTTCTCGTTGAGACGATAACCTGGACATTTCGCCTTGAGATAATAACCTGGACACTTCTCGTTGAGACAATAACCTGGACATTTCGCCTTGAGACAATAACCTGGACATTTCTCGTTGAGACAATAACCTGGACACTTCTCGTTGAGACGATAACCTGGACATTTCTCGTTGAGACGATAACCTGGACACTTTTCGTTGAGACGATAACTTGGACACTTCTCGTTGAGACGATAACATGGACATTTCTCGTTGAGACAATAACCTGGACACTTCTCGTTGAGACGATAACCAGGACACTTCTCGTTGAGACGATAACCTGGACATTTCTCGTTGAGACAATGACCTGGACATTTCGCCTTGAGACAATAACCTGGACATTTCTCGTTGAGACGATAACCTGGACATTTCTCGTTGAGACAATAACCGGGACATTTCTCGTTGAGACGATAACCTGGACATTTCTCGTTGAGACTTATGAGACTAGAGCAAAGCTGTTGGTCGTGTCTCGTGTACGAAGATAAAGTAATTGGTAGCCTATCTCTAGACAGGTAAGGAAAATAAAAAAAAAAAATATTACAAATTTTATGCCCCACATTTTGATAGGCCATAACTTGATACAAGTTAAAGAACCTCATGATCAGGACTGGTTCTCTTGGTTATACCGAAGCCTATTGTCTCACAAAATTATCTGGTGGAGAAAAGCAAAAATGTTTGTTTTGAGAACCGCTGAGGGTGAAACCAAAGATGCATTACAACCACGATCAATGCTACGGTATGTATGTGTGTATGTGTCGAAAATTGAGTAAAGTAAAACTGATTTAAAAGAATAACCCACAAAAATGAAAGAGAAAAGGGCTTATTAACGAAATTATTTATTATATTTCCCACGTGAGACAACTTGCTGCTTCCTCCTTCCGAATATCTACCAGAAATAACAATTAAATTCGGTATTCATTACTCAAGACAGGGAGGAGAATATAAAGTAGAATGTACCGGTAGGGGCTGGGTTAGTAAAGCCCCGATGTAAGGGAGAAGACTCAGAAGAAGCAGACGGCGAGATCTTGTTAATTTCAATGCTGAGCATGAAATGTGTTACAATCTAGAGAGAGTGTTGGTTATCTGGAGCTCTTCCCCAGGCAATTAAGAAGGATAACTTCATTCCACAGTAAAGCTATGCCAAGAGCCCTACAGCCATCTTATTATAACAAGTTGTCATCTTTATTATGTTAACGTGAGACTGTGAGACAAGTGAAGGGGAGAGACGTAGAGAGCGAGCGAGCGAGTGAGAGAGAGAGAGAGAGAGAGAGAGAGAGAGAGGGAGGGAGGGAGGGAGGGAGGGAGGGATGGAGGAAGGGGCGTGGATAGGATGCTGTCTCACAGCAAACAGGAAATCCTGAGTTATTTAACAGATTGGTTGAAGGAAACTGTTAAAATAAATTTTCATCTCTTTCATGAAAGATGGGACTGTCTGTCACGTAACACTCAGATATATTCATCTGGTCCTGGTCCTTTTCTTCCCGCCTTAAATCTTCCTTTCACTCGATGCTACACCATGTCCAAAATCAGTAGGATAGGTCTAAGATTCGAACCTACGACCTATCAGAAGTGAAGAGGAGCTCGCAAAAGAGGAACGTTGAGTCAGATCCGAAAATCAAAATAAAACAATTACTGATCATACAGAGATATTGATCTGAAAAAAAAAAAAAGAACAATGTGAAAGTTAGCATAGATGCAAGCAGATTTTAGGCAATTACAAAACAAAAAGCTTCAACCTTGGTAGATTAATTGACCAATTGATGTATTGGTACATTGAAATAGTCCGCTCATGACACACATCAAAATAAGATTCCGCCAAGCACATTAGAGCGGATAATGCAAGATCCGAAACCTCCAACCTAGTCTGTCCAGACCACTCCAATCACGACTGAACGGACGGTCCAACAAACCAGAACTGGGTGGGGAAGGTCTCTACCACATTTCTTGCGTATTATAAGCGATGACTCGGCTTGTGCAATGTTTACTGTGGGCCGCTTGGGGCGCTATGGACACACAGAAAGCTCATCGTAGTGTATATAACAGGTTGATGAAAACTATGGGAACAGAAGGAAAATATCGGACCTCACAGTTCAGTTAGCCGCATGCCTCCAAAACGGGATCCCTTCGTTCATTTGTTTTTTTAACCTAACGCATGTAATTAGTATATTTTACTGCCAATGTCATGAGTATTTAAAACCCCTCTTTTCAATATGAATTTCGATTGTTACTTTTAGGGTTACCAGACAAACGAACTGTAATCCTAAAACTTGAAAAGAATTAAACAAAGACGAAACAATGATGAAGTGTTCTCATAATCTCAAGATATTCACTGACCAGTCACCGGTACTGAGTTCTTCCACAATAATTCATGAGAAACCGATGATAAGCCTATGCTTTATTCGACTCGCAACGGAGCATTGGAGACTTGGAATTGGGTGGTTGGAGACTGGGAATCGGGTGGTTGGAGACTAGGGAATCTGCAGACTTGGAATCGGGTGGTTGGAGACTTGGAATCGGGTGGTTGGAGACTAGAATCGGGTGGTTGGAGACTTGGAATCGGGTGGTTGGAGACTGGAGATCGGGTGGTTGGAGACTGGAAATTGGGTGGTTGGAGACTGGGAATCGGGTGGTTGGAGACTTGGAATCGGGTGGTTGGAGACTGGGAATTGGGTGGTTGAGACTAGAATCGGCCGGTTGGAGACTCAGATTCGGGTCGTTTGAGACTGGGAATCGGGTGGTTGGAGACTTGGAATCAGGTGGTTGGAGACTTGGAATCGGGTG
>JAWDGP010004851.1:370000-404263 GCA_033675545.1 Elysia crispata
ATGTTATGAAGTTAACCATTAAAAAGGGGGCATATTTTACAAATCCGTAACAAACTCCCTTACCAGAGTAACTATACACTCTCTGCCCTTACTAAAGAATGCTAAGCTGGACTGAAGCTATTTGATCGTGCCTACCGCACCGCACCGCACCGCAGCGCCGGGTTGATCCTACACAATCCGTAAATCCTTCCACTAAAGCATCTCAGTCCGAAGCGTTTCAATCTTTCCCACAACTTCGGTCTCTGACACGCTCAACACAGCCGAGACTATAGAACTGGATATAGATAAACTGTGGGCAACAACCGGATTTATTATGCAATACGGGACCAACTCTGTAGTGGGCTTGACTGATGACTAGGCTTGAACCGTGGGGAATGAGGGCCAAGATCGTATTTAGAGCTAACTGGACCATTATTTTTTAACCTGAGGAATAGTCAGTAAGTTTATAGCGTCAACCATGAAATTGTGTATTACTTTTCCAATTCTGTTTGAATCTATACTGTTCATATTGATATTTCACATCAGTTATCGTTTACTGTCATTAACAGTGAAAGGAAAGTTGTTGCAGCCTCTGTTTTATATTATTTACACATACACACACACACGTCCTATTGGATCCTTTATAATTTATAAAGCTGTCCTCAAATCGTGGTGTTTGTGTTGTGTCTTTCTTTTGGTTTCAATGACCATGGAGTTTACATAGGGCGAGCCAACAGCAGGGATTATTTTAAAGAGAAACTGGTCGTGAATTACTGATTAAGAGAGAGGAATGATGCAGGCACGGGAGAACTTAGTGGCATGACAGTAACTGTCGAGGAGCAGTGGTTTCAGGACACGCCGTAACAACACAGTGCTACAGCGAGTCACCATAACTCCACGTATCGTTACAAAGGCCGGGGTTGATGATGATGATGACGACGATGACAATAACGTTAATGTGTTTATAAAGATAATTATTATGATTACAGGGAAATGTATGGCGATCGGAACTTGTTGAATCGTTGTTGTGAGATATCGACCAGACATTGCCGTGAATTGGTAATAACTATTATTAGTCAAAGTGTTAACACCAGGTCTGAGGTATGAGGTATATGAGGTCTCGGTCTCCGGGGTACTGGCAGCGATCGTACAATGCAGTGTCGGAGCGAGCAAGACCCCAGCGATCGTACAATGCAGTGTCGAGACGAGCAAGACCAGGGATTAGCATGCTGACTTCTGCCCGTGGCAGTCACTGCCAGCTCCAGGCTTGGCAAGGATTTGTTTATGGAATGTTACATGAAAGGAATTTGTCAAGACCAGCATGCAGCCCACGAGCCACTGTGATGAAGAACGCCATGGTTGGCTGACCAGGCCAGACTTGGCTAGGGACGTTCATTAAAACAGGGATATGATGTACTGGATTTAACATCTGTGACAGGCCGTCACCGTGTTTGTGTGTGTGTGTGAGCGTGATAGTCTGAATGTAGAGGACTGCTGAGACTTGCATCATTGCTGAATCATATACTGCAAGGTTGAGAGAATATATCAAACTAAACAAATCATCGATGGTATAGACAGGTGGATGATTCATGTGCATAGATAGACAAACAGGTGTAAGGAGACAAACACTTAAGTACTAGATCTAAGTAGAGAGATACAGAAGTTAGAAACTTGATCAGATAGAAAGATGGATGGAAAGGTGGGTAGTGAAAAAGATTGATATATATATATATATATATATACATATATATATATATATATAAATATAAATATATTTATATAGGAAGAGAGAGAGAGAGGGGGGGGGGGGGTGAACGTGTGTATTTAGATACGAAGCGCGGTAAATCCGACCTGGTCATGCTGACGGGTACGGGTTAAAATATTGAAATTACTGCTGAGAGTCAGTGAGATAAACAGCGCAAGAAAACACTGTAGAATAGCCCTGAGGTGATTTTTCGCAAGCATTAACAATTAAAGCTTCCTCCCAAAACTTTACTGTCTTATGAAGATTGAATGAATGTGCCTGTACACCTGATCCATTGACAGTTTGCTGTTGTGAATGAAATGTAAAGCAGGTGAGAGCATAGAATTAACATGTCACCGTTTATGACAAGTCAGCCAACCTAGACATAATTATATCTTACAGACCTACAGCTAGAATGAGGCTTTTATTTTTTTTTAGCTAGATAGGCCGTCTGGTTCCGCTAAGATAAGTTTGTTTCCTCCTATTTTTTTCCTTTCCCTCGGTCACCTTTCGCACTTCTCAAAAAGCATAATTTTTTCCATTTCAATTTGGGAGTGCTAGGTGTCATTGAAGATTTAGCTTCTCCTCTCTCTCTCTTCCACTCCCCCCGCAAAGCGTTCAGTTAAAGTTTACACTCTCCAAATTCAGACGCAAGGGCAGCGGTGGCTCTAATGAAACTCTTTCAGAGTGTGAAAAGGTTTAAAATTTGTTTCTAAAATTGAAATGTATTTTAATATTTTGTTCGCGATTCTGTTGTTCTGTTCCCTAGACCTCATCGCCCAGTCTACCTCAGCCGGATAAAGCGAGGCGGCGAGCTGAGGTGCTGAATTAAACTATTTATGATGTTTTCAAGATTCTTGGTTGAGAGAAAAGCTATGGTGATGCATTCTGCGCTGAACAGTGATGTATAAAAATACTAGATCTGCATGTTTGTGGACATCACTGGGACGAAAGGAATTGTTTGGGTCGCGTGAATAAATGTTCTCACTCCGACACAAGAGGGGGATGAATCTTCTGAAATAATGACAAAACTCTTCTAGCTGAGCGCAGGAAAAAATCTTTTTTTTTCTTCTCAAATTCGTGGCAGCTTCACAATAAATAATGACTTCAAAACCCACCACACCAAGAAGAGAAATATTTCAAGCTAGGGACTCATTCTAGATTTAGTTTTCCTGTCAACTTTCATATTCTAAAACGCCTATATAATTACAGTGTGTACGTAGGGGGCCCATTTCAAGGTCTGAAGAGCAAGGAAAGGACCGGGGCTCGACCTGAAAACTTGGCAAGATATATATGTCAACTACAGCTTTCCACTTCACACATCACTGCATGCTCCGTAGCCATCCTTTGTCAGGAATGCTTTAAAATAATTCATTTACAATTCCTACCGCTCTGCAGAGCACGATGGTAAAAAAAAAAGCGCTGCAATATATCTATCGCCGACACGGTCATTGGTGCGAGGATGATAGCTGAATGAAGAAAGGAAAAAGAACGTGTCAGCGCTATTTAAAGAGTAAAAGTATCTAGGACAATTGTACAATCCTTTCCAGGGAGATGGTATAATAGTGCTCTATCAGTTATTGTACAGCACAAGGGCTTTCTGGGGCCCAAGTCACAAAGCGCGGACACTTTCCACACGAGCGAAAGCATGACACACAACAAATTTAAAAGGCCAGCACAAATAGAATATTCTAAAGATATCCAAATTGGCTCTCACCCTGAGCTCATGAGAGAAGAGGTATAAAACAAAAAAGTTATTTGTAGTCGGTGGGAGAGAGAGAGAGAGAGAGAGAGAGAGAGAGAGAGAGAGAGAGAGAGAGAGAGAGAGAGACAGAGAGAGACAGAGAGAGACAGAGAGAGACAGAGACAGAGAGAGACAGAGACAGAAACAGAGAGAGAGAGAACTAATGACTACAAGCAGAATAATGCGAATCTTGGATGGTAACGAATTGATTTAGGTAACGTTGCGAAAGCTCGGCTTCCAACAGGCCATGGCTCCTTTCCAAACCAGATGTTTTGAGACAGCGGGAAACATAATAATATGGTGTCTAGCTCCCTCAAACAGAATTGGTCCCTAGAATAAAGAATTTCATGTAGAGAGGAAAAAAATTCACTTGCGAAGGACAAAGTAAAAGGATAGCCGAAAAAAAACAATCACGTTCCTTGTCGTTTATTAGGGGGAGGTAACCCGTTTTCAACATATCCTTGATAAGATTTATCTGGTGCTGTCAAAGATATAGCCGCTTAGTCCTCTATCATAATAAGGTAAGGGCCGACATTTTTCGCTTTTCCTCAATAACATTGCTTTCACACGGTACAAGTAGATCTAGTTTGTTGACGCGTTGCACTCCTTGTTAGTATGTTACAGCCCAAAGTAATACCACATACAGGACTACTGATCCCGTGTGGTCGTTACGGTCTCCTGTAAGGCCATGATCCATCTCCAAGCTCAAAGCTTAGCGGGTATTGAGGATATCAAGCAGGCATCAAGTGGCCATCCTGCTGGGGGGAAGATCTGGGACAGCCCACACTCGAGAACCCGTGGACGTGATAAGAAACATGAAATGGACAAATCCTTGTGGCTTGTGCAAAACTGATCCACCGAGATGCTTGTCATTGAGACTTATCAGACAGTTGCAGCACATATAGTTAAATATATGGCCTTGGTCGTACTGGCACTCCATACAAGATGGTAACTGAACAAAGCTGCTCTTCCTAAAGTGAATCTTAGACCGTCCTCATATCCTTACTGCAAAAAAGCTTAAAGGATTCCGAGAGGCATAACTTATCTGCAGTTAGGTTTGATGACAAGCCAAGATTGGCTGGCATAGCCGTACTGTTACCCAGACTGCCATGCTGGTTGGCGGTCAGGCACAAAAACTCACCGGTATACGTGACTTTCAGGGATTCTTGGTACCGGCTGAGTCTGCAAATCAGATGGGCGAGATAGACCTTGCCAGCTGAACATACACAGATTGAGAGTCAGAAATACACAGCGTTGGATACAACCCTATATAAATTTATTTAAACGCTAACTTACGTAGGTCTATGACAAGAGCTTCACAAACGAAACATTTGAGGAAGGAGTTTTGTCAGCCAGTGATATTACGCTTCATCGTACAAATAAAGCGTGGAGAGCATCCTTTGTGGTAGATAGGAAACATGCTAAACCATTGGTGCAGAACCCACGCCCTCAAGGTCTACACATTCGAAAAATATGTAATTTTTTTTTTCCCTCCACTTTTGCTCGTTTCGTAATTACATAAAATAAGAACATTTATAAGAACATCATATTTTATTTCCGACCACCCCAACACTGAGAGACAGATAGCTGTAAACAATTTTAATTGTTTTAAATTTTTTTTTTTTTAGGTTTTGACCCAGACAAAGAACTGACTAAGTGCGGTGCGGGTCATTATCACCCAACTTGCTATGAAGTGTGATGTATTCTTGGCGTATTGGGACCATGGGGTCAAGAGGTCGATCCAAGGTCAGTGGCGAGACAAAAACACACCCATCTAACGGCTGGTGTTTTCTGCTAAAATGGTAGGATAAAAAGTTTTATCAGTTTATGCTTAAAAAAGGGGGGCCCTCGAGCAGAAAAAAAAAATGTTGTAAAAAAAACTTTTTTTTAATTTAAAACAAAAAAAAAAAAAAATATATATATATATATATATATATATATATATATATATATAAATCAAAGCAGACCAATAGCAAACAAGGCTATAACTATGTATGTCGCAAACGAAAACAATAATTATGAACTAAAAGGCGTCTATATTCTAAAATAGTAATGTTAGTACGTGGTAAATGAGGCAAGCAATGCGCGGCTATGTGGTGGATGACACGTCGCTTGATGATGGTTACCACCGCGGCAAGTACACCGGGGTGGAAATATACAACAACAAAGTGCACTGCAAAGGTGCATTCCAGATCAAAGAGGTTTTTTTTTTATCAACTTGTAAACTATGGTGCCTGCCTGTCCACGGGTTTATCATCAGTGTGGTGGTAGTTGTCATATGTAAGAGTGTGTGTATGGAGGGGGGGGGGAGATAAGCTGATTTTTGAGGAGATAAAGAGCCGTTTTAGTTGGTAAAGATCAGATGATGGCGCGAGACGATGGGGATGATAATAAGGACGACGGGAGGATAGATAAAGCGGTGAACCTAATGTTTCTCCTTTAGTGACCCACTCAATGATTGGACTCTGCTCAGAGAAGTGACTGCACATCACGGACGGTGTTGCTTCTACAGAGCGACTTGTCTCTACGTCTAGCTCGTGGAAAGGCAGCACATAGATAGAGGGAGAGAGAGAGAGAGAGAGAGAGAGAGAGAGGGGGGGGGGGGAGCGGGGAGGAGAGGAACAGACAGACAAATAATTATGCAAACAATAAACACATGTTGATGGAGAGATGAACTGGATGACACAAAATGAATTCATCATAAATCGATTTTTCCCCCTTGCGAAGCCTGATTGACCAAAAACTCATACAGTTTAATTATTTTTCTCATCATACTCCATAATTAAATTTTTTTTCCCTTAAATTTAAGGGAGGGAGTGAGATTACAATGTTTTATTTCTTTTTTTTTTTTTAATCCTGCTTGATGAAAGTTTTTTTTTTGTTTACCTCCGTATAATCTTTGCAGATTTAGGGATCGTTATGCTTCGCAGAAATCGTGTTTAAGCTGCTTCACAGTAATTCTGTTTCGGCATTCGACAGAAAGGGCATGGTGATTTTTTTTCCCTCTAATGGCAGTTTTGTTTTCAAATAATCTTGATGCTGGGAGCTGTGAAAGCCCAAGCTGACAGGGTCCCACATAGCATTCTTCGTTTACAGGGACGAGCTTGTTTTCCTTATGTGTACAATACTCTTCGCTTGCAGCTTTAAAAAAAAAAATAATAACAGGCATACAAACTTTAGACGCATGTTATATGTTATCCACTTCATGACCTATTTCCCAACGTCTAGCAATTTAACACTTCGAATGCCGATGATCATCGAAAAAGAACTGTTTGAAGAAAGAAGACTGGAGTTGATTCTAGTCCTCTGTCTTCAGCAGTTCTGCCAACACATCAACTGTTTAGATAGCGAGATTTTGTCCCTCAACTGGACATTTATAAAGCAAACCTTGATCAGGTCAAAACCGTTGGTCATGGGACAGGAACTGAGAGAGAGAGAGAGAGAGAGAGAGAGAGAGAGAGAGAGAGAGAGAGAGAGAGAGAACGGAGGCGGTGGCGGAAAAAAATTTTAAGAGAGTGAAAGATAGATGCAGAGAGACAGACAGATAGACAATCAAGGACACATGGATGGTTCAAGCATCAAATATAAACAGATATATGAGCACCTGTACAAGTGAATAAACTGGCTTAAAGATATACGGATTAGAATACATGCATATCGTTACATGGATACAAAAAAACACATGTAGATACGTTTTATTAACTATTGCCCGGGGCATTTAATGAAGAGAGTTTTAACAGCGAGAATTAACTATAACATGTCATCCGTTATAGATTATTAAAATCCTTGGACTCCGCTAGCAGCAATAGCAGCACTTCAGGTTCAGATTGGACTACCATGACGGTAACGGCTCACAGGTCTCGGGCTCTGCATGCATCCAATAAATTAATAATGAGTGCGCAGCGGAGAATTCATCTACTACTAACATGAAGTACATCGCCACGCGGCGCTCCACTGATTCAGTCGTGATCCGATCAATACAATATAAATAATATATTTTAAATACGATTTTCAAGCACGCTTTATAACTGCTATTTTAAAAAATTTCAAAGTACATGGCGGCTGTTTACTTGTCTTGTTTTCTTCTTTTTGTGTTCTTTTTTTTTTTTTTTCCTTAGCTTTTTTTTTTCTCTTCGACTTATTGTCTGTTGTATTCCTTATTATTTTCTTTTTATTCAAATCATTATAATGATCCTTATTATTACTTTCTTCATCCCTTTCCTATACGAACTCTTGTTTTTTTTTTTTTTTTTTTTTTTTCTCGTTTTCTCTGTCCACTTGTTCCTCCTCCATCTTTCGTATCTTGATTCTGCAGTTGTGCTTGTGAGCACCTGGCTTGGGTAACGAAATGCCCACGGCATGCATCACTTTAGCCGCATGTGTAAAATAACATTGCATCCTGGCATCAAAGAGTACCGCACCTTAAAGCGGTGTACGACAGACTTAGGCGACTTCAGGTGATATATACACATGCAGAACAAACTCATTCTAGGGCAATCCCTGGAGTTCTGCAACTACTTCTCTCTCTCTCTCTCTCTCTCTCTCTCTCTCTCTCTCTCTCTCTCTCTCTCTCTCTCTCTCTCTCTCTCTCTCTCTCTCTCTCTCTCTCTCTGTCTCTCTCTCTCTTTCTCTCTCATTCTCTGTCTCCTCTCTCGCTGTCTCTCTCTCTCTCTCTCACATGCACACTAGAATCACAGCCAGCAGCAGTGCTAAGTTAGGTTTGATCCTACTTTTATGTTCACAAGTTCATTATTTCAATTCGGTTTCGATCCGGATCTTATAGACTGAACGATCTAGATATCTCGATGAATGAGATTTAAACAGTAATAACACCCCGCTGGACTTATGGAAAGTTTTACAACAGAATAATACAATGCATAAAGAATTTCACAATTTTATGTTTTTGTTTAAACCGATTTGTCATATAGTTTAGGAGATACAACACTCTCCAATACAATAGTTTTTTACTTATCAATTTTTATCTACCTTTAAAAGTATGAGACACGGACAGATTAAGTTCACCGACCGCTCTAGAAGGTTAAGGTCACGCTTCTTCCACCACTTTTTTTTTTTTTTAAACTAGGCCCTACCTACTGGGTTTGTCATTGTAGATCTAAAAGCAGCGGCACGGAGCACAGGGCAGCACAGGGCAGCACTGAGCCGCACCAGCACAAGACATGTGGATCCTGGGGCCACTTTCAAGGTCCACTGAAGACGGTCGCTGTTAGACGAGTGGCTTCCCCGGACATGGGCTAGGTACAACAGTAAATTTAGAAGGCTGCAGGTCGTCTGGGCAGCTTACATAACCTGTCTGAGGTCAACAGCGCGCTATCCAGCAGACGACAGAGTATTGTCGCAGAATGATTAGAAATAACTTTTTAATTATTTGATATTTATTTATTTATTAAGCTTAGCTAATCTGTCTCGTCACTTTCCGACATGCGGTAAACTGTAATTGGCTGGTGCGAAGCGAAAACTCATTTTCAATCAGTTTTAGAACAGGTCTAGCTATATCTACGCTTAGATCTACACCTCAACCTACATCAATTTGATACTATATGTCTTCAGTTATGTTCCCACTACGTCTATTTCAATTGTGATCATCGTAAAATATCATGTAAAAATTGCTCTTGCCAGTCATAACAAAGTCGGTTTGAGGTAGGCTTAGACAATTAAAATGCATAATAATCACTGAAGCTCAGAGTTGTAAAAGACGTAAGCCATTTAAAGATCTAAATTGATGCTATTAAGGCCAGGGTGACTAATTTAGTGGGCTTCAGATAAAAGGATTTTTTTTTATGTGTGAGTGTGTGTCGTTGCGTGCATTGTGCTCAAACGTATTGATTTATCCTGATGTAGACAACGTGTATAGCTCGAATCTTTGCAAGGAACAGAGAGTCTGTGCGTGTCAGCAGCAATATTGTTGTGGTTTAATTCTATCTGTCACTGCAGACTCCTGCACCCACACAAAGTTTGTGTTGTATAATATATAATATTCAGACTAGGCTGGACTTGGCGTGGTACGTTGTGAGCTACAATATGACTTTATAATGCTTGCTGTGTGGATAGAACAGTTTGTAAAAGAGAAAAAAAAGATGAGAGTATATATAGAGAGTAAAATATAGCAGTATATATACTGCTATATTTTTACCTTTTTCCTTTTTTCTGCTTTTATTTTATTTTCTGGTATTCGAGATAAGGCTTGTGGGATGTCACAAGAAAGAGTGCTAAGACTAAGACATGTCACAAGACAGAGTGTTAAGACTGAGACACGCGAAGCAATAGATGAGAAATAAACCATCGCTTTTTTTTTTTCTTTCTCTTTTTGGAAATGGGGGTGGGGGTGGGGGAGAGGAGTCTTCAGTTGTCTGACATTATAGTTTCGGTATATTTCGCTATATCTTCTTTCTTTTTCTTCTGTCTTCCATCTTCTTTCTTTCACTTCGGTTTCATGTTTCGGCTGTTCCAAGTTCAACCATGTTCTATTACGAAGAGTGGACTGTATTGTGGCAAACTAATTGTAATTTGAGTCTGAACGCCATAATTCGGACAAACATATATTTCGCCTCAAATAAAAACTAGCTAAGATCACCGGTAGAGGTTTGTGATTAGTGGGTGACCTTCACCAACTAGATGTTGGAAACTGATGAGGCAACCTCGCACAAGTTACAAAACATCGAGTGAGAAATGAATAGCTTGACCTATTCAAGTCCAAGGCCGTCTGAAGTTCTGCTGGAGGTGAAATTTCAAAACACTTAAAAGGTCTGAAAATTATTTTTTTTTTCTTTTTTTTTTTTTGCTTTGTGCAGGTTTTTTCACCTTTCAGATTTTGGAAGGTTGCACTATTTCCACCGTTACTGACTAAAATTAAGGTCCGCATTACACAATGTTGCAGCTGATAACGACCAAACGCATGTTACTTATAAAACCTTTTTCGTGTTTTTCTTCCCTTTTTTTCTTTAGCAGAAACCAGGGATAAAATAAGGTAAGTCTCATAGAACGACGAGATGGAGAAAACGTCCAACACAGGATCTATATGGGGTCTCAAGTTTTCGGCTTTAACATGCCCGACGGGGGCTCATAATTTACGTTTCAGAGATGATCTGAAGTGCCATTGGTTTGGATGGGATAAGAAGAACGATAAAGAATATAATTTCATAAAATTATTATAATAGAAACGTTTTCACTGCAATGATTCTATTGCACAAACAGCATACCCCCCCCCCTTTCCTTCTCTCTCTCTCTCTCTCTCTCTCTCTCTCTCTCTCTCTCTCTCTCTCTCTCTCTCTCTCTCTCTCTCTCTCTCTCTCTCTCTCTCTCTCTCTCTCTTGGTCATTTGATATTGTCACATGTGGGTATCTTTTGTACGTTTCCTTACCTCTTAATTACCTTAGTTTATGCTCTTAAAAGATGTCGAATTTCTCTCTCATTCTTTTTATCTTGCGTGCGAGTGTTGTTTTCTGTTTAGTTTTGTTTTGTTTTTAAGACTAGAAAAAATATCTAGATAAAAGTAGATTGTCTAATCTAATCTGAATAATATTATCATAAAGAGTTTTTAAGTTCGATTCTTGACTAGTGGTAGAGAAAGATGGTATTTAATAGCTTGTATTGAGCAAGGAAAACGCTACGTCATGATTTATACCCGTAAGTACTGCTTAACAAGATAGTTTGATCTAGATTTCAAAATCTACACTAGATCGACATCTTGTCTTCATTATAAATATATATATATATATATATATATATATATATATATATATATATATATATATAGGCTAGATCTAGATCGAAGGTTAGAACTCACTTATTGATCTACGTCTTTTAGAATGTCTGCTACTGATGCAATTAGAGCTAATCTAGATCTAATCTTGATCTAGATTAGTAAATATTTTAATCGGTTGTCTAAAATATTCAGAGTTGTCCACTGTTATAGTCAGCTAGATCTAGATATCTAAATCTTGAAAGACTACAGCCTTGATCAAAGTCATAGACCTTACCTTTTTCGCCGGCTGATGCTGCGGTGTAAACACTCGATGGACCAAAACACAGGGACAGCAAACAAGAAGCCCACAGTGCGGCCCTGAAGGGCAACATTATTGAAATTGAAAGTTCACAAATCGATGAAGAAAGATGTAAATACCCTCCAGTGCGATATGGTGATTAGTAATCCGTAATCCGTTGGAGAGCAACTGATTTATATTTTACATTTATGACAAGGGCAGTTATAGCTTTTTAAGCCGATGTTTTTTACGTCACAACTGTCTAAGATGGATCGTTGAGGGTCACGTCTGCTAGATCTAGATGTAGCTAGCAACTGAAATGAAAGTCGATCTAGTTTCGCTATGGCACCGCACTGAACTGGCGACCACAGAATTTCCCCATAGCTCTCTCCTCGCTGGCTGCCCAAACAAGCAGACTTTTCTCCCTCCCCTTTCCATGTATGCCTTCAAACAACACACACAAGGGCCCTAAAGCGTGTGAGAGAGGGCACCTTAGCCCTCGGTTTGTGTGTGTGATGTCGACATGATCCTCCAGTCATTCAAGGTAGTCGCAGAGCAAAAGCGGGCGGCTGCGATACTGATGGAGCACGCAAAGTATCGACAAAGCACGAGAATGAGATGCTTTCAAACTGCATCCATTTAGATTTGTATGCGGCTTATTATTTCTAATCTTTAAGCTTTGATGTGAACTTTATGAATCATTGACCCTGATTTTTTTTTTCTGTCCAGCAGGTAGATTATCTAAGAAAAGGTATTTTGATAACCACGTGTATCATACAGTCCCGTGACATTATTTTCTCATTTCATTTGTGCAGCTTATCTGGCGGACAGAACAAAAAATAATGGATATCTTGTCATCAAACGATTATGATGATTGTTTCATTTTTCAAGACTAGCTATACGCTGATCGCATGTTTCAAGAGGACTTTTCATTGAGGGAATTGAAAATACTAATATTGAAAATAAAAACAAAACATCAAAGCAAAAGTAATTACTGTGATAAAAACAGTTTCATCAGTAACAATAATATTCATAGTAATGGTTATATTGATTTATTTAAAGTATAGTAAAAACGGTAAGATGATGATGGTGACAAGAAGAAGAAGAAGAAGAAGAAGAAGAAGAAGAAGAAGAAGAAGAAGAAGAAGAAGAAGAAGAAGAAGAAGAAGAAGAAGAAGAAGAAGAAGAAGAATGAGAATAATATCAAAATGATAATAATATCAAAATGATAATAATAAAGATCATTTCAATAGTGATGACGAGGATAATGATGGTGATAAAATTGTGTTGTATTGTTCATAGTAATATTATATAGAAAGTAATAATAATAATAATAATAATAATAATAATAATAATAATAATAATAATAATAATAATAATAATAATAATAATAATAATAATAATAATAATAATAATAATGAGGAGGAGGAGGAGGAGGAGGAGGAGGAGAAGAAGAAAAAGAAAAGAGGAAGACGCAATACAAATAAAAAAAAAAACCTTATTATAAGAATTGTAATCCCAAAACATGCTGGTTATATCAATAAAGATCGTAGTTAATTTTTGCAATGCTGTTTCATAATTGTTTTGTCACAAAGATAAAAAGATCGATGGATGGGTTTCCTGTTTCTGGATAGAAAAACCGTAGTTCCGTTTCACCTAAAAGTCCCGTCGATTGTTTAGTGGAGTATTCGGTTGGTGAATTTCTTTCCAAGTAACATTATTTTTTTGGTTAACTTATGATCAATCAGTTTTATCGTGTTTTAAAACAGCAATCATGGAGAGAACAACCGATAGAAAAGAAGAAGAAAAGATAATCGAACAAAGAGAGAGAGGAAAATATCTATAGATAGTAGAACGGCAGACAAAGAGACAAAGACTGATGTTGAATAGATCTAGACAGAAACACAGACAGACAAACAGACAGACAGATTAGGCTTGCAGCAATCAAGGAGAGAACAACCGATGGAAAAGAAGAAGAAAAGATAATCAAACAAAGAGAGAGGAAAAGATCTATAGATAGTAGAACGGCAAACAAAGAGACAAAGACTGATGTTGAATAGATCTAGACAGAAACACAGACAGACAAACAGACAGACAGATTAGGCTTGCAGACTGACTTAGATCGTGACTGCTCGTCTATCCTTCAGGGGTGCTTCTATCATCTGAAGGTGGTCTTGGAATAGAGCGTCTACCCTTTAACCTGCAAGAGCTACAAGTATTTGAGTTCGATGCGCGCCTCGCCTGTGTAGGTGGATTAGTTTGAAGCTTCACTCTACCTGAGATCTACCGCTTTATACTCTCAGACAGAGAAACTAAAGAGACAATAAATTATTCGGCTCCCATTTACTTAACAACCCAATAAGAGCCACTGAACAAGACAGATGATAGAAACGACTCATCACTCAAGCCAACTGGGTACTGATTGACTGATTGTAGAGCTGAGTACTGTGTGAACGCAAAGATCCTTTCCAATAAATCTGTACCAGGATTCGAACCTCAATACATCATGATCCGAAAGCTTTGTGTCTGCCCCTAGGCGAAGTCGCCTCCAGAGATCGATTTTTCTTTAGTTCAGACATACCGCATAATTCTATTCTCATGAAGTCATCCAATCCTTGTGATTTCCATGCACAATCTTGTGACGATCAAACATAAAAACCGTTAATATCATTTTCTTATACAGTGAAATGTGTAAACATAATATCGTCTGAAAGGTCAAAGGATGAATCACCCATTCGAAGTGGTAAAGAACCGCTGCTTCAGTCCAAGTCTGTGAAGTCGTTTCAAATCCAGCGACTCTAACTTTGCATGGGAAGTTTGTATGTCTACTCTGGGGGACATGATGAAGCCATAATATTCTTACATCATTCTGGCAATTTCGGGTTTGATTAGAGTTATGGCATGTCCCGCTTTGAACTGCACATTGTTGAGGCTAAAGACATTGAGCACTGAAAGTGTAGGTTACAGATTGAACATATTGATACCAGTCTAGAGTCTAGAGTCTAAAATTCACAACAAAAAGGCATGTTCGGCTCTTTATTTATTAGTATTGAATTTAAAAGCGCTCGAAAAAACTTTGAATGATATCAGACCTGACTTGGCTTGTTGCTCAAGGTGGCGCTTTGATCTATTCAGTTTGAAGCATTATGACGCCAGTCTTACATTGTACCCTTGGCTCACTGCTCGCAGTGACACTTTGATCTATTCAGTGTGAAGCACAGATTATGACACCAGTCTTACATTGTACCCTTGGCTTATTGCTCACAGCGACGCTTTGATCTATTCGGTTTGAAACACAGATTATGACACCAGTCTTACATTGTACCCTTGGCTTATTGCTCACAGCGACGCTTTGATCTATTCAGTTTGAAGCACAGATTATCCAGTGTTCCATTGTACCGCTGGCTTGTTGCTCACAGTGACACTTTGATCTATTCAGTTTGAAACATTATGACACCAGTCTTACATTGTACCCTTGGCTCATTGTTCACAGCGACACTTTGATCTATTCAGTTTGAAGCACAGATTATTATGATACTAATGTTACATTGTATCGCGGTAGGTCTGACACTTTTTTGTGATATGTCCAGACAGAAATCGTGGCCCTTTATTACTCCTGCCTCCACAAAAAGAAAATCCAAAACTAGGAAGTTATCGGCACCATCTACACGTAGAGATTATGCTGAGGATGATTTTTTTTTTCTTTAGCTTTGCATAATCATAAAATCATAAAACTTACAGTTCAATGTGTCAGTAAACAGGCCTATCTTTTGGATTAGAACCTCTCGAGTCTCTGTAATTATTAGGTCTACTTGAAAGTTAAGTTGTATGATGCCTAAGGCTAACTCATGAAGTTGATAACTTTGGTGAAAATAGTTCCTAAACCTAGCGCTACTAATCAACGTTTAAATCCTGAGTTGAAACAATTAAAAAAAACTTACCGACAGTACTCAGCTAATGGTCTTGATATGATTGCGATTGATCGTTAAAAAATCATTGTAGATTCATAGGAACTTTACAATACATCATGAGCCATGCCAAAAGAATGAGCTTAGTATCGGCAGAAAGTCATCTTTCCGTTTACTAATGTGACATAACTTTAAAGGTTGGGTGGGAAACAAGGACGAACACAGGATATCAAAATCTAAAAAATAATACATTGTATTCATTCGAGATCTATTTAATCCAAAAACATTCCCAAACGTGTTTAGCTTCATACCCTCAAATTTTGAAGTAGGTTTACGATGTCTACAAAGTTTATTAAACAGTCCAGAAAAGACACACAAAACAAAGAAACAAACAAAAAAACAAAAGATCCCCCAACAAAAAAAAAGAAAGGTAGGAAATGGTTTACTTATAATAATAATAATAATAATAATAATAATAATAATAATAATAATAATAATAATAATAATAATAATAATAATAATAATAATAATAATAATAATAATAATAATAATAATAATAATAATAATAATAATAATAGACTCCAATGATTTCTATAGTGCATTCCATAAAAAAGGCAACTGAGAGCTCTTTTATAATTTACAACCTCATTCACGAATGACATAACATTGAAAAAATTATATATTACAGAAGCGTTCCAGCATACAAGGGCATGGTTTTGCATTTAACTAAGACAGGTTGTGGAACAAAATATACGTGTCTGATTTTTTTTTAATTAGCTTTTTGAAAGTCTGTTCTGGGTTGACCTCAACATCTAAATCTTTTTATGCATTCAGAAGTTGTTGTTTTTTTTTTTTTTTGCCTTGCCCACTCAAACGAAAGGCTTGTTTGAAACGATAAGGTAAGATAAGCTTTAATTATACCTCTTAATTATATCTCTTGGGGAAATGAAAAACTGGCATGTTCATTAACATGAAAAAGACATAAATGCATACAGTAAAACTGTAGAGTTATATAATTATATATAGATTAGATGCATTCATTATAGAGCTTGTGTATTTTAGAGACTAAGTTTAGAGATACGGAGGGCATTCAAGGATTAAAAAAATGGTCATATAGAATTGTCTAAAAATGTTTACCTTGTAAAAATTGTAATGAATAATCCAACAGAGGTTATCGTTATGGTAATGTTATTTTTTTTAAAATTACATCTTAAAGTTTAAAGCGCATTTATATGATGAAATGAATGTTTTCATTCCACATAAAATATGAGAGACATTTTGCATTTAATTTTCTTTAGGTCTAGTAGTGGCATTTTCACACATATTGTCTGTTCTTCACCTTTATATTTATCATTAAATTGGTTTTGGCAGAAAGGAGTTTTTGAGTGTCTAGCTGTTCTTGTCGTTAATGTTCTGTACCTAACACAACACTCTATCTGTCTGCAGTGATTGCGTGAGATCTTTTATGAGTTATAATGTTTTGTTTGTAGTACGTCGTTGGAACAATGGGTCTAGGTCGTCCTGTTTGTTCTTGTCTTGTGTTTGAACGCTACCTCCCCAACAGATGAGAGCAAACTTAAAACACTGCATATCATTTAAGAATAGAAATTAATATTTGAAGTAGATTTGAATTGATGCTAAAAGACCTGAGTTTCCTTAAACAATATATTTGTTTTAATTTTATTAATTATTACATCTTTGTTATCTTTCCATGTAAGTTTATTATCTAAAACAACGTCAACGTATTTAAAAGTATCCACTCGCTCTGCTTATTTTCATTTAATAATTATACTGTCAGGATTATCCTCTTGTAGAGCTACGAAAATCGTCTAACACTTCTTTAGTTTTGCTTAAATTTTGAACTAGAATAACTATGGCAATCCAGTGCTCAAAGAAATAAGACATCGATAAACAATTATTTTCATCAGCCTCGCACACAATTAGGATTGAATAGTGTTGAACACGCTGGAGAACTCATAGAGCATAAGGCGAATATTTACGCCAGGTTTGTCTGAGTGTGCATATGCATTATTTAAAAAATAAAGAATTCCGTCATCTACGCCTTTTTTTTTTTTTTGTTTAAAAAATATAAAAAGAATATTTTGTAAACAACTAAACAATATATAATTTGCTCCCGAAAAGAGAGAAAGAAGGAAATGGAGAGTAAATGAAAAGCTTTTTATAAAGAAAGTAATGCTAAATTAAATTTTCTTGCTGGTTTTAATATTTCAAGTGCATGACGTGGCGATTGTCCGGAGGTAGGGAACAAATAAAAGAACAAGGTAGCAGTGTTAATGTGCTGGTGTAACACAATTTTACATTCATAATCATATTATTATGACTGGTTCCGCCTCTGGCTCTTTATTTCGCTTTTATCCCTTAATCCCGTCTTTTCTCTCTCTCTCTCTCTCTCTCTCTCTCTCTCTCTCTCTCTCTCTCTCTCTCTCTCTCTCTCTCTCTCTCTCTCTCTCTCTCTCTCTCTCTCTCTCCCTCTGTCCTTTTCTCATGAACTGTAAACTCTTTTTCTATCCAACTGACTTCAAATTACAAGGAACCCTTGTTCAGCTGCCACTAGCAGGAATAAATTAATTATGCTTTGAGAACTCTTAAATAAGACATCCACCTCACACCAGAATAATAGGATACTGATTCTCTTCTACCTCAAATTATCGCCTCTAAGATTATAAATCAAGTAAGGGAGTGTTCAGTTTTGTACCTTTCCAAGAATTTTAATGAAGCCTGTGAACAGTAAAAAAGATGAATGGGACTTCAATATTCATTACACTATAGGCCTCAATGGAAAACTGCCTTCCTTCTAGGCTTTCCATGCCTTGTCGCCCATGAATGCTTAAAGCAGGGCCCTGGGCAAAGTCATATCTTTTTAATTGCTGCCTTTCTCTGCAAATGAGCGAAAGGGCGAAATGACTTTTTGGCGCCTGCCAGAAGTCTTGGTCTAGGGTTCGAGTTTTAGCACTGCAGACAGTTTAAGCTTTACAATTAGTTTGTTTCTAAATTTCTCGAGGACAGAATTCCATTTTGAAAGTGACATTGTCTCATTCCAAAAATAGATCTAACCGATATAAATGATTATTATTCTATATTGAAGTGACCAATACGGCTTGCTTGTGTCGGTTTTAATTTTTTTTTTTTAAATAAAATCATTTGGGTCAACACTCTTATATTATTTTATTACATTGCAAACCAGCGGCTTTGATTTTAATCCCTTATTGTAATGTTTAAAAAAAAAGCAAAAAAAAAAAACGAAAGCATTTGTTGGTTGACATGATGAGGCCATCGTGACGACGACCAACCATTCAAGAGCAGCCTGCACGATGTAGACCTGCCTATGACTGTATAATTATAGGAATTTGTATAAGAGCCGCTGCTGTTGGTTCAGTGCTTTCACACGGGCTCCTTCTCTTTTACTTGGTACTGGGTAGAGAAATAAAGAAAGCAGTCTAACAACTTTAGATGCTGAGACAGACGAAGCTAGATCTAAGGATCTTAAGATGCAAGTGACTGAAAATAAAGAAATAAGTAGTGTAGAAAAATCAACCACAAACCTAGATCTAGCTCGAGATCGACAAATAAGACGAAAGATGTGAGAACATAATAACAGAAGGAATGAACAGGGATCGAACCTGCACCTCGATGCGGCACCCATCGCCTTGCCGAGACAAGACTGACAGACTGAGGTCAGGATGGGTTCGATCTAACGGCAGGCTACACAGGCAGAGAAAATCAATCATCAAATAAGTCATTTATCGCCCTTAACAACAATGTATTTAATGTGAAAAATAATTTATATTATCGATGTTTTCGGCTCTCTTCATGTTCCAAAAACAAAACCGATTTCATTACGATGGGTGCGACTTTGAAAGTCTGAACCTGTAACCGTAACCGCAATTTATTTTTAATTCACTCTTAATCCTATGGTTTGCTCAATATATTTATTTTAGAAATGTGGGACCTTCTTAAAGCCCTTTGAAGTAGCTGAATATGTTTTCACTTTCTTTTTTAATTTTTAAAAATAATTTTATAATGTATTGAGAATACACAGTAGTAATATTAATGCCCCCCCCCCCCCTCCCCCCACACCCAAAAAAAAAAAAAAAACCAAAACCAAAACCAAAAACAAAAAGACAAAAAAAAAAACAAAACATAAAAACAAAACAAAACAAAACCAAAAACAAAAACAAAAACAAAACAACAACAACAACAAAGAAACTCCAACAAAACAGTGCTCCTATAATAAGCCTATGTAGAATGGTTCTAATTGAGATATTACGGACATGATTTTAAGGCTTGGATGACGGTTTCCTTGACAGTTTTCAAATTCAATACGTCTTTTCACTATATGAAAGATTAGACATTAAGTTCATTAGATTCGAGGGAATGATTTGACACTTACCACCTAAGCCAAGGCCTTCTAGAAAAGAAATACCATCTAAACCAAGGCCTCCTACAAAGGAAAACAATAAAAAAAACTAATAAAAAATCAAAAACAAAAAACCCCCACCAAAAAAAACAACAAAACCAACAAAAACAAAACAAAACAAAACAAAAAAAAACACCTAACAATAAAGCCCGATTACTATGTATGTAAATATTAGTAGTCGATACGTCATAATGATCTTCAGTTAAAAGAAACCACGAAGTTATAAAAAAAATCATAGTAGCCTCCCTCCTCGTAGGCATTGGCAAATCGTCTACTTTTTTATTCGACGACGATAAAGTTGTTTTGGATGTTGGATGTTTTCGATTTAAGGTCTAGATCTAGATAACTTTAAACTTTGAACATTCAGAGCTTGCATTACAATGTCAACACCAAACCTTAACTATTTTAAAGAAAAACTTGTTTTAAGGGAAGAAGAGAAGTCTTTGAAAGAGATGCTTGCAAAGTTTCAAGACCAATTGAATAGATTAAAGGTAACCAGAGAGGTTTAAAAATTTAGTATAATTTGATAAAGATCTAGATTCTAGATCAAGATTTAATATTTCTAGATCTAGATGGTCTAGTTAAATGCGACAAGATTGATTTAATCACATCTAATGTAGATCAATTCAATATAACACTGTCAATTCTTTTTCCAACTAAATTGATGTATGAAGGTGTTTCCACAAACTTGAATTGAAAATGTCCCTCATCCAAAATATTTTCAAATTCAAAGAACATAAATTATTTGCGAAATGAAAGGAAATTTGAAGCTTGAAAAAAGCTCAAACCAGTTTTCAAGATATTAATAAAAAATGTTCTTGATCTCACTTAATGTAGGCTATACATGAACTTGCTCGAGACAATTTATTTATATGACAAGAAAACATGGTCGAAAACATTTTGTACAAAACTAATTGAATACTGTTAGGTATATATATTCTCATGAAAACACTCAAAGCACAAAACACAAAATTTTAAAGAAAGCAGATTTCTCCTATAGTTAGTGGTACAGATACATTAAAAATATTTCCAAAGAAGTCCTATTGCAGGTGTGTTGCAAATCTAATGTTAGCATTTCATGTGCGTCAACTTGTCAGACACACACATTAATTGCCAAAGGTCAATCGCTGTCAAACTCAAAGATAAGATAAGGGTAATATTCTTTATAGGCTTATATTAACTCACCCCCACCTATATCTCTTGCCATCACCTGTAGGGACGACTATATTGTGTACCTAGATTGTGTGTCATCACCCATTCACTTTCACTCTCTGGATGTCTACTTTCTTTCCTCATTAAACCGTAAATGTTGTGTAAACCTCATTTATATTTAGAAGCACTTTTTGAACTTCATTTTTGGGGCTTAGTTTCAGTTCTGGATGATTAAATGATGCACTTCGAAATTGTTTTTGTGGGCAATGTTTGGCAATTTCAAGGCCTAGGCTAGATCTAAACAGACTAAGGATGGGTAATTGCTCAAATCATCTCAGGGATGCTACAGAAACTGTTTATTAATGGATAATTTGCATAGTTATTCCCACAATCAGGATGAAAATATTTCTCATTTGAGATGGAGAGTCAAATTACATGTATGATGTTGAGATGCTCGTGAAGTGGGATGTCGATGGTGGAAAAAAAAAGAAAAAATCCGAATATGTTATACAAATGAAATGATACTGTTGGACCAAAAGAGGTACAAAGCAGTCATGTGAAGGCATATTTGACTCTGAGTCTTGGTTTTTTTGTTTTAATGTTTCAAGGGGATCATGCCCACTAGCAGCTTGCTCCTTCAACGTTCTTCTTTTGCATCCCATGTGGTGGTGAACAAAAAAATAAATTGATTTTCACCAGAGCCACTTACATTTCTAGGTAAAATATGTCTTGCTATTAGTTTTAAATGAAGAAATTAAGTTTTAAAAAATAAGAGACATCACCATCATCAAACTGCATGTCCGAATGCAAATCAGAACCTGACTCTCGATCTAGAGTTAGATCTTGTCCCATAGGGTTGATCTTCATTGTCTCCATCTGTTTCATCACATTCAATTTTTCTTTGATTACAAGTATATAATCCTGATTTATGCTTGGAACCAGAACTATCTATTATACTTCATGTGGTTCAGGACTAACAAGTTGGCTGAAAACTTTAAAATCATTTTTTTTTAATGGTTGCTTCTCTTCTGTCTTATCATTTTTTATACATATGGTAAGAAAGGAAAGAAAAAAAAATTCTTTATTTTCTGGTACTGCTCTTCAGTTCCATATTAATTCACAAAGTGTAATTGTAGGTGTGTTAATTATTGATTGCAAAAATATCAAGTCCCTTGTTTTAAAATGAAAGAAGAAAAAATATTGTTCTTGTTGCAAAGTATTATTAGTATAGTATCAGGATAAGAAAATTTGTTTTTAAATTTTTACAGTGTGCATGTAACAGAAGATGTAGTAATCAGTAACATTAAGGCTGTTTAATGTAAAGAATATTAGTGAAAAATGTTCTTTTCTTCTCTTTGCATTTAGATTGAAGAGCTTGCACTATTGAGTCACATCAAATTGCAGCAGGAAAAGAAGTCTGCAGCGGGCAATACAGGAGATATCAGAGAGAGCTCAGACTTGCCCAAGGGTCATCATCATGTTGCAGGCTCTGAGGGAGGGAGCAGTGTTTCAACAGCTGTTCCAGTCGGTGTGGTAAGCTGGACTCACCATGACTGAGCAAGCAAAATTTAAACTTTTTTCTTTCATTTTTTGTCTTGAGTATTGTACTCTATTTATTTGCTTGAAATTAGTCTGATTTGTACGTAGTTAAATTGCAATTGAACCGGTCTAGGTGTGAGTCAGTATGAGCAAATTCTTGAGACTGGCCATAGGGTTCACATTGTTTCATCTAAGCTTTTATGATCTTTAATTTTTTTCCCTTAAACTTTAAATTCCCATCAAAATGGTTATTTCTTTAATTACAACTTTAAGCCTAAAGTTATTAATGTTATCATGATTATACTCAAACTTGAACTTAGAGAGGTAAGTTTTTATTACTTTCATTTTGCATTTGCTTGGCATGAGTCAATGAACACATTGCAAAGCTGGATGAGGAAAATTTAATCAAGTTATTAAAAACAAACCTCTTCAGTGTGAGGCAGCCACTCTAAATCAGGAAGAAATTTATCAGAATTTAAATATTATTTTTTATATTGAATCTGGTGCCAGATAAAAGTTAATTCTCTGCCCTTAGTTTTAAGAAAGTGAAAAAAAAAAGTTTGTTTTTTTTTTTTTTTCAATAAAAAAAATTGACCATGGAAAACACAATTTCTGGGCTAAAAAAGTTAGAATGAATTCACCCTCATTTGTTCTTTACGCCTCACATATGTTATACGCTGCTTAGCTTCCATTAGTTTCATTTGAAAAATGTTCGTATTTCAATTTTGCCTGTCTCTTCCAGGTGGAGTACGAAAGTCATACCAAGGCTGGAGACGAGGAGTTGGACTTGGCAGTAAAAACCTCTGCATCACATCTAGGTGAAAACCTGTGTATTTTCTGTGGGAAAAAAATATTGTTTATACTCAGACTCAAAATGTTATGGAGGATTATGATCAAGAAATGCTATGGAAGCGCTCAGTATAGTGTGCTGGCTAGCCTTCACTTAAAACTATGGCAGTGGATTAAATTATGTTATAAACAAATACAGTGAACCTCAGACTCAATGTATCAGCTTGCATTGGTTGAAAAGTTTGTTGGATCCAAGTTTTAGAATCAAAAGTCAAGTTTTTATTTTTAACAAAGGAAAATGTGGTCAATCATTCTTCTTCCAGTTTGTATGTAAATTTTTAAGTCTGATTTCACTTCTGAGTATTGTCTACCTTCTGCAGAAAATCTTAGGTGATACTAAATTCCAGTAGATTTAGAGATTATGGTTTGTTGAAATTAAGTAAATTCTGGGGCAAGTTTGTTCTACCAATAATAAAATTAAAGACATTGCAACTGAGCCTCTGTAATCTTGAATTTCCCCGCTGACTGATTTTTTTTCTGCTTGAAAGAAAAAAACACATTAAAAAGAAATATTGATGTGCAATCATTCTAAAACTTAAAATGCATTAATTTTGTCTTTTAATCTTTTAGATTCAACAATTTTTTTTTTCAGCTGTCTTTATAACTTGTTTTTATTAGTTTTTCTACAGAAAAGGGTACAAATCCATATTTTCGAAAAATTTTTGAAGCCATATAAGATGTAGGAGGTAAAAAAAAAAAAATTCCGGATCATTATAAGAAAATTCTTATTCAGATCTGTTGCCCCAAAACAATACAACCATGTCTAGATCTAGATACCAATCTCATCTCACAGATTTCGCTGATTCAGGGTTCACTTTCGATTCTGCATTGCTTTCTTAATTATTTTGTGAAAAAGTGTTTTGTGACAGTAAAAATGTGATTCGAAATACTGAAGAAGAAATGGTTAAGAAAGAAAAATGTTGAGGCAGTGGGTTGTTGTATGTGGTTACTATAGGGGCTGTATAGCAGAAGCACTAGACCTTAATTGCGCAATGGTTGCGGGCACTGTCCCCAGGGAATTTTTAGGTTGTCTGCATCACCAGTGACTTAAAAAATATGATGGAATTTTCCCATTTTATTCAAGGTTGTCATTGCTTGGTTTTACTTACGGGATACTGTTTTGAATTGTCTTACTTATAGGAAATCACATTTTTGCATTGACCTGCTACCTTCTCCGATAGCTTTATCAGAAATGGTTCAAGAAGACTGGCTTTCATTATATAGTTTCAACTTTTAACTTTAAGTGGTTCATACCATCTGGTAGATGGTTGTCACCTATTGTAAGAAGGCATTTTTTTTATGTGACAGAAGGACAATTGAAAATCAGCTATCAATAAAAAGCTCAATCAATGAGGTACTTTGCTCTTTAGCGTAGGCGTTGATGACCTTCCTAGCATCTATATCCCTCGTTGCTTTAAGTCCATCCTTCACTTGTCCTACTTTTAGCTTTGTTAGTCCACCCAACTGTTTTCACACTTTTTTCCCTTCTTGCATTCTGGTTGTCACGAGATGTTCTTGGTTTCTCTCTTATCTTCACATGGTCATAAAAAGGTTGCATCATGGCTTTTATGTATTGGATGTATGAGTGATCTCGTTGAATTAGCTTCTCGTAACGCTACTTCCTTTGATTTTTTGCAGTCCATCATATTCGCAGTAAGAGCTATGTTTCTGTTGCCTCCAGTTTCTTTTGTAACTGTTTTTAAAATGCCCAAGCCTCACATCCATACATTAGAATGTGTTACACTCCAGAGCTCTTCTTTTTGTGTGATTCAAGATGTGGTTAATTGTCAGTATAGATTTCATTCTCTGGAAACTCTTATTTGCTTGGGCTATTCTTGATTCAATGTTGTGATGTTGCGTCCATTGCTTAATTAAAGTACCTGAGTATTTAAATTGATAAACTTGAGTTTATTCCCGTTAATAAAGATTTTTTTTTTGTGGATACTAATTGGTTCAAATGACGATCATTACGTCTGCCTTCTTACTATTCAATTCCAACCCTTTCTGTCTGCTTTCTTCTTCAACAATGTCAAATAATTGTCGCAAGTCTTCTTTAGTTTCTGCGATTAATACAGTGTCATTAACGTATCTCAAGTTGTAAACGCTGTGCCCTCCTACTTTAATTCCTGGGTATCTTTCTAGGTTTCACATAATTTCCTTACTGCAGGGAGAGAAAAGGTTTGTGTAAAGCACACATCCTTGTCTGACACCACACTTTATTATTTTAATTGAGCTGACTTCCCCATCAGCTCACATTGTTGCTGTCTGTTCCCAGTACATGTTTTTGATCACTCGTAGAGTTTTGCCATTTATCTTCAACTGTGTTAGTTGTGTGATTATCTCATCATGTTGCACTCTGTCAAATGTCTTGATGTTGTCAATGAAGCACAAACATACCTCTACACATAGGATCAAAGCTGGTCAAGCTCAGGGAAATAAATTATTATGGCTTTAAAAAAATAATTCAGTTAGGGCCATATAGAGGAAGCCTACAACTACATGATTTGTTTCGTGACTTGTTCGAAATGACTCATATCTTTTGCATTCATGAATAAAAAAGTGATATTAGATTTGACAAAGCAAGGACTCAGTATTTCTGAGGCTCAACAACAATTGAGATTATTGAACTCTCAAAGGTTTCTATTAGGAAATGAACACTATACTGCAGTATTTCATACTTTACACAGTGTGGAAGTATCACACTTAACTATAATAACAAAGACATTAAAAAAAAAGCAATAAAAGCAAACTTACATATTGATTTAAGCAAATAAATTAACATAATGGTTGCTGTCTTGTATGAGAACATAGAAGAAGCACCCTTCTGCATTTAAGTTACTCTATATTTGGACTAAAACTTTTTTCTCAAAGGCTTTGATGTATTTCTGTGTTGCAATACCAGATTTACCAATAATTTTTGTTTTAAAACTTAAATCTATTTCCATATTGAGACACAATTCCTTAACTTATAATACATACAATTAAAGTGCAATACAACTAGATCCTCATTTCACATCATTACCTCATGTGGTAATGTAAGCTCTGTTTTCACACTATGCAATCTTTATCATTTCCAGGACTAGATCAAGAGTTTGGAGAAGAGGAGGAGGATGAGGAAGAAGAAGAAGACGAAGAAGAAGAGTGCAATGATGATGAAAATCCCCTGTACTCTTACATGGATACAGTTTGAAGCTAGAAGCAGCAGTGTTGAGAAAATCTTTGTGCAAGGTGACAACTATGATTGAACACCGCCTTTGTGGAACTTGCCTTGTCAACATGGTTAGACTTCTGGAGTGGCATCAAATTTCCTAGATCTTGGTCATCTTGAAGCTCCAAACACCACACTCAGGGAAGTTTAGCTGTGCCTACCAACAAATTATTTTATATTGGATTGTCATATGGTGTTTCTGTATAAAATAATTTAGACAGTACAATGGGTTCAGTCTTTTGGGTTTGAATTCAAGCAGAAATTGAGTTCCTACAATATGTGCTTCAATTTCAAAGCGAGCAGCTGTGATCTGTTGTTGATTTGATGTTGCAAAGAGCAAACCTCACCAGTACGTTCAAGCAATCTATCTCTCTTTGTAAATCATTCATTCTTCATGGTTATCTTAGTTTTATTTTTATTTTTCAAGTTCCCTTTAGACAATAACGTGAAACCCTGTGGCTGAGAATCAGTGAATTTACAGCTGAATGAATATCAAGGAAATAATGTCGATACAGAGTATAAAGGATTTCATTGAAAATTATTTTGTTTTTAAGTTAAAGACATGCATTAATTTATTTTTGCCCTTGCAGGAAAATTTTGCCTGTATTTATACAAGAGAGATAACAAAGTAAAAAGCAAGTACAGAGAATAACATTTTTGAGTTAATTTTTTTGTTTTTATTTTATTTTTGTCTGTATTTCAAAAATAGGCAAGGTATGTGAGGTCATGGGCCCGGAATAAATCTCATGAATTTTGTTTTATTTGAAGATGTTGAATTGTAAAATAAAAATTTTGACTACAAATACTTTTTCTTATTTTTTTTTTTTTGTATACCCAAGCAAAACTCAGTGGTCTTTAGTATTAAAGCATTTACTGAATTCTTTTTAAGCGACAATATTTTATTTCTACTAATGAGTGCTTGTCTGTTTCAAGATGTTTACCACAAATCACAATCCTGCAGTTAAGTATTAGGAATATTTTCCCTCTAGCCAAGCTCATCTCCACAGCGTGAGAAACCAGAAGCTCAGTTTGATCTCTCTGTAACCTATCCATTTTGTATTGGATTCTTATAAATATAAAATAATTAAAAAGTTTTTATAGAATGAAAACTTTTATTTAAGGGAATACAAATTACAATTCAGTGGATGTTTTGAGATCATGTCATTTGAATCAGATGTGATAAACTAAAAAACAAGCATTTATATATATTGTTGAAATTACTTGAACGACCCTAAAAACACAAGAAATTTTAAATTTTAAATGAAAATTATATACATGTATGTACATGGTCTTCAGGTTTCACCTAGTTAGACTTGAATTAAGAAACAAAGGATTCCAATCTTGCACAATATAAAACATCAATAAATTTTTATTATTTAGCCTTTTGAATACATGCTTTCAAACAGCTATATACTATGGATACCAAATAGCAATGGCATTTAAGCTTCGGTTCTTTTTTTACTCATTAAAGAGGGCACTTAAATCACTGTTGATCTGAATGTCCTAGGGCTACATTGTTTCTTATCATTATGTCGCACTCAGATGACATATGTCCTGAGTTCATAAAGGCTTCCGTAGTTCCAAAGTCTAGTCAGAGGAATAATGAGTGTTAGAATCAAGGTTTAGATTCAGACTTCATAATCAAGATTGGTAAAGATGTTACATGTATAACATCTACCACAACTTCTAGTTAAAGATATGGACTTATGGACAAGGAATAGTTTCACATCATCACAAAGCAGATGTAAAATTAACAAAAAAAAAAACACCCTGCATTTAAAGCTGTAAACTGGCACTGATTTCAATATAGTAGGCCTACTTAGTATTTTAGACAAAAAATCCTAATCTAATTTAATTGTTATAATTCTTTACGTTTAGTAAAAATGAAGAATGATACATCATTTTACATGTTCAATTTTTAAAATCAATATCCATTGGCACCATCATTTTCCTAAGGTATATATCCAGGGATCACTTCGACTTCTACCTAACTAACAAGAATTAAGAATATATGTACTAAATCAAAGAAACTCTCGTCTAATACTGTTAATGTTGTACTGTCAGATGCTAAGGCTCTGCTGGCAGGAGGATTTTACAGAATGTGATAAAAAATAAAAGTCCTGGCATACCCGTGAGCTCGTATTGTTGAAGATAAACTGTAGATCACTGTGACGGTCTCCTTCCACAAACCTTAATACTGTACCATATTAAACGTGATACATAGAGTTGAAAGAGTCACACACAGCACCAAAAAGACTGCACACAAAGACTTTGTTATGCAAACCTGTAGACCTTCATGACATGTATGTAATCACGTGATTAGCAGTATTATACAATGTATTCTCTTGACAACATCCAATGTAGGGAAAAAAATCACACGCCACAGAAGCCCAAATTACAAAGGAAAAGAGTTGAAACAAAATTAAAGAACAAAAAGTTTGTCATTGATTAAGGAAACTTTATTATTTTTAGTGACAACAAAACGTTACTTAGATCTAAATTCACGCCTCTGTGTATTCCGTCCAATTACAGTGGAATCCGCTAAAAGTCAACACCTCGGGACCAAAAAAGGGTGTTGACTTTGAGCAAGGCTGACTTCATCCATTTCCAGGAAACAAGTCTAAAAATAGGTTGCCTCCATTACGTTACTATTGATAGTGGTCTCCCTTTGAAGTGTCCACATTTCGTTACTTATACTCTAGTGTGATGATTAAAAAAAAGACCCTTTACCTGAGGATGGGGTGTTATCTTTGTCCTCTTTCGAGTACATGTACTTTTCTCGGTTTCTATTTCTCATCCTGTCCCTCTTTCTCTCAGTCTGTCTGTTTTACTCTTTTTCTATCTATCTGTCGGTCTGTCTGCCTGTCTCTCTCTCCGTCTCTCTGTCTGTCTGTCTGTCTGTCTGTCTGTCTGTCTCTCTCTCTCTCTCTCTCTCTCTCTCTCTCTCTCTCTCTCTCTCTCTCTCTCTCTCTCTTTCTTTTTCTATCAGGTTTCTCATGAGCATGGAAATTCGCAAATAAATGTAAACAAAAAAGACGGATTTAGTTCAACTATTGCAATTCATTCGTTGAAAAAGTTGGTACCCAATGCATATATATACTTATAGGTGAAGCGTTAGTGTTACTGTTAGGAGAAAAACGATGTGTAGGCAAGCTTAGGCAGAGTGAAATGACCACAACAAAACAGCACTAGTGTGAGTCACCTCAGCATCTGCTGGGGACAGTAAATACTTTAAAATCTTGTCCGTTTAAAAGTGTCAAAACTCAAATGCTTCTCAAGGTATATTTCGACATTAATAAAATCGTATAAAGGAAAATAAACATATTAAAATAGTCAATTAAGTGAATAGGTCTCTCAAAAGGCAAAAATCGATATTTAGATTAATTAACTTGTTAGCCACACTGGGCAACCCGGCTAATATCGACTTGATTGAAGGTCACTCTAAATATGTGACTGTGTGACATATATACACAGTGGTAGAGGAAGGCGTAAAGAAAAATTTATTTCAATTTCACTAAAAAAAAAAAAACCCAAAAAACAACCATAACTCTAGTCTTTTACTGCGCCATTTTGTCTGGCTAACGTTGTGAGTGGAATTGGGTGAATAAAATATTGTATTATGGGGAACCTTCAATTGAGTCTGTCTTTTTTTTTTTTTTTTTTTCTTTTTTTTTAAATTCATTTCAAATGGATAGCAAATAAGTAAATAAGAAATCCAACAGTCAACATTAATGTGTTTATTGCGGCAGTATCTCTTTACCATAATATTGCAGTGAGTCAGGGATGATACATAAAACACAGCGCTTCACTTGATGCAACTTACAACTTGACAGATTTAATTTTTGCTTTCTATAACCATCTTTCACACAAAAATAGATTCTAGTTGGTCTTAGTTGTTTCAGAATACTGCAATATACATGATTTGTACATGTCTTGACATTTAAGATAGGGAATGCCAAGGTTTTCTGGAAAAGTATGTATTGAAGGATAATTAAAAAATTACAGCTTTGATTAAAATAAAAAAAAAAAAAAAACAAATCAAGGAAAACCGTGGGAGACAGATGAGCTGGGAGGCTGGGAGACAACTCATCTAGCTACGATATCATTTGTGTACCTGTCTGTATGTGTCTGTGGACGCATTGTAGTTCGTCTATCTTACCATCTATTAGCCTTGTTTACTGTCTTTCTGAGTTTGCTTTGTTTGATTTTCTTTCTCTCTCTCTCTCTCTCTCTCTCTCTCTCTCTCTCTCTCTCTCTCTCTCTCTCTCTCTCTCTCTCTCTCTCTCTCTCTCTCTCTTCGTATAATATACAGATATACTCAATCAATTTTGACCTTCCAAAAAAAAAATTCCTCGTGAACCTTAGGGGACGTTAAACTTCTCAAAGAACCATCAATTATGCATGTATAGATTTTTCGGATAAGATTAGTCACGATATTAAACCAACTGTAGTATGTAAGTGGTCCCATGGTGTAATGGTTAGCACTCTGGACTCTGAATCCAGCGATCCGAGTTCAAATCTCGGTGGGACCTTGTTTATACGATTTTTGTTACAACATGTATCGGTGCACTACAACTATACGTAGTAGGCTATGAGTTTAATTGATGCACAGCTCATTGTAATAAAGTCAGATTATTATTATTATTATCATAAGATGTTTTCTTTTTTGTCTCTCGAGTACACGCAATTCACACAGTTTCTGTCTAACATCCTGTCCCTTTTACTCTCTAAATATCTGCCTTTTTATCTGTTTGCTCTCTCTCTCTCTCTCTCTCTCTCTCTCTCTCTCTCTCTCTCTCTTTATTGCTCCCTCTTGTCTAGCTGACATTGCGTTTGTAGAATTATGTCGAACTTTCATTTAGGTTTCTTTCTTATTTTTTAATTTCATTTCTACATTTTTAGAAAGTAAATCAGAAATAAAGGAACAGGATCATTAAGCAAGTGAGTTAATAAGAAGCAAAATTGTCAACATTTCTGTGTTTATTTCGGTAGTATCTCTTTACTACGATAATTGTGAATAAGGAATGGCAGATAAAACAAAGCGCTTTGCTTTATTGAACTTACCAACGTGACAACTTCAATCTTTCAGTTTTCAGAACCAACTTTCATCATTAGAAAAATTCTCGATGGTCCACTTGATGCAGAATACTTCATATATATCTCTTGACATTTAAGATAAATATTGCAAAGGCCTTCTTAAAAAGTATTATTTTGACTGGCACAATTAAAAAAAAGACCCATTAATTATGAGACAAGAAAAACCGTGGGAGACATATCAGCTGGGTGGTTGGAAGACATCTCGTTATGGGTACGATTTAATTATTGTATTATGCATTTACCTCCCAGAATGTGTCTTTGGACGCATTTTAGTTTGTCTCTCTCATATCTGCTAGTCTTTTTTAAGTGCCTATGACTTCCTGAGTCTGCTTTTCCCATTCTGCTCCCAACCCCACCTTTCTCTTTCTCACTCTCTCTCTCTCTCTCTCTCTCTCTCTCTCTCTCTCTCTCTCTCTCTCTCTCTCTCTCTCTCCTTGTAATATACAGACGAACTCCATCAATGATGAAATTTTAGGAAAAAAATATCTCGGCCAAACTAAGGGAACGTAAAGCTTACCAACAATTGTGACGTGTAAACAAGAGGTTTTCCAGATAAGATTAGACAATTTTTTATTAAACCTACATTTGTATGTAAGTGGTCCCATGGTGTAATGGTTAGCACTCTGGACTTTGAATCCAGCGATCCGAGTTCAAATCTCGGTGGGACCTCATAATGATTTTTTTTCGTTGTAAGAAGTATCAATGCACTGCAACTATGATTACTTTTCCTTTGATGCAAATTAAAATATAAAATTATTTTCAATTAAAACAAAAAAAACAACAACAAAAAAAACAAACAAACAAGCAAACCAACAAAATAACTCGAAAAAAATATATTTCAAAATTATTTTTCAGAGAGATATGAAAGATACTCTTGTCCAATGATTGGTGCGAGAAGTAACATTAAAGCTGTAAGCTATAATTTTTTTTTTTTTTTTTGCTTCTTCAACCAAGCCGACATCTGAAGGCAATGCAGTACTGATAAGGTGAGAGCCCAAACTCAACCAACCATCTCTTTGGATTTTCGGAAACCAGTGATCTCAGCAATATTATATCTCTTGACTTTAAAGATAAACAATGCCAAGACCTTCAGGAAAAGTGTGTCTTGAAAGGTATTTAAAAGACCAACAACTCTGAGTAAAAAAAAACCAAGGAGAAACCGTGGGAGACAAATCAGCTGGGTGATCGGGAGACAACTCGTCTAGCTACATAATACATTCTTTTATAGCTTTGTGTACATTTACCTGCCTGTCTGTGTCTTTGGATGCATTTTAGTTTGTCTATCATACCATCTGCCAGTCTTTCTTGTCCTAATGGCATCCTGAGTCTTCTTTGTTTGATATGCTTCCTCTCTCTCTCCCACTCCCTCTCCCTCCCTCCCTCCCTCCCTCTCCCTCTCTCTCTCTCTCTCTCTCTCTCTCTCTCTCTTTTTTTTTCTCTCTCCCTCTCACTCCCTCTCTCTCTTTCTCTCTCCCTCCCTCCCCCCCTCTCTCTCTCTCACTCTTTCTATCCCCCTATAATATACAAACATACTCAATGATGATCTTTCAGCACAAAAATCTCTCGAGAAACTAAGGGACGTAAAACGTCTTATTCAATCAACAGCAATTGTGACGTGTAGATTTCACGAATGAGATAAGTCAACATATTAAACCAACTGTGGTATGTAAGTGGTCCCATGGTGTAATGGTTAGCACTCTGGACTTTGGGGTAATCCAGCTTGATCCGAGTTCCAAATCTCGGTGGGACCTCGTCATTGACTTTTTTCCCCTATAACAAGACCCAGTGGTAACAATTGCCCAGCAAAGGCTAAGAAGCATGACTGTAGTAGATCATGGGTTCATATTCTCCAGAAATAGAAGAATATTATGTTCCGATATTTAAGGCCTTGTTTTTTTCTTTTTTGTCTTTTTTTTTCGTTTTTTAAAACAAGAGGTTAAGAAAATGAATAAAATATTCACCATGTATTTCTCTCTCCTGTTCGACATTCCTTTTTTTCAGGGGGAGGGGGAGGGGGGGGGGGTTGGGTTAAGAAGCTAACCTTACTGGAAAATCTCGCCCCCCCCCCCCCTCCCTCTCCCGCTTTTCGAGGCCTTTTTTAGATTCCGACAGTCCGGGATCATCTGAATAGAGTAGTGCATGAAGATGAGACCCCGCACACGTCACTTAACAAACTTGGAAACCATCGTGCCAGAGTAAATATGAAACAGTTTACTTTTCCCCCCTCTCAACGAACAACAAAATCGACATTTTGATCCATTTATAGATACAGCTAGATGACATTAAAGCGAGAGTTTTAACGTGTTTTTTTTTTTTTTTTACTTCAACCAGAGAGTGTACATAGTTACAGAGAGAGCCCACTCGTCGTCGCTTGCCTCTTCCACTATGTGCAGCCTGGCGTACCCGGGACGTGGCGAGTTCTGAAGCTTTGAGCGCGGTGATCCGTGCTATCATCTCATTACTGATGGTTTAGTTATAGTGGAGATTAGGTACAATTCTACTGACATCTTATTATGGTAACTGGAAAAAAGAGATTCATATACAATATATTTTTTTATGACTCACTCATTGTTAATGAAAACAAGAACTTGTTCATGCCTATATC
>JAWDGP010004858.1:5000-27500 GCA_033675545.1 Elysia crispata
AAAGGGCCAAGATTGGATTTCATGCAGAGCAAGAAAGTTATTTTCCTGTGGCTTTTGGCTTTGTCCTCATGTCTTACGATATTGGTCATTGACGTGGACTCTGGGCCGTGTGACCAGAACCTGACCGGACAATGCCTCACTGGGGTGGAGCACTTGTGATGGGAGGGAAAGGGAGGGGAGCATACCTAGCTCAGAAAGAGGAATGATTAAACGAAACAGGAGATGATTAAGATTCCAACGCAGTTAACTCTGTCAAACCGTACAGTACAAAAACAACTGTTAACTCTGTCAAGTAAACTGGACAGTACTATAAACACTGTTAACTCTATCAAACCGGATCCAAATAGTAAAACCAACACTATATTGTCGCATTCCATCATTTTACATAAAAAAAAATTGAATTCAGTAAACAAGATCAATTTCAAGTAATAAAAAAATAAACCGCCTTAATTTTCTAATTGCACTGATGTACATAACCTCATCATCCTCTGGAGAGTATCTTAGATCAGAATAAGACTTAGCTGTTTCACGTTTGTTTTTGTTTGTTTATTTGGGGGTTGTTTTTTTGGGTTTTTTTGTTATTCTTCAGAAAAAGAAGTATGGCAATGCTTGGTCTACGTATGATTGATTGTGTGTATCACTTGGTCTAGTTCCAAAATACACTGCCTCTGTTTGCGATACCTTTGATCTCAGAGGGGACGTTGCTTTGTGGGCTGGGTGGAAGAGAGAAGGTGAAAAAAAGAAAAGGGGGAATGGGGCGGGGGGGTGTCGGAACGGGCAATCTATGGGAGAAAATGTGTAAGATGTAGCTGGAAGAGATTGAGCACACCAGTTAGGTGCCTTTATTTTCTCTCATCATGGCCACCAATATGTCTTTCGGAAAATTAAACCTATTCCCTTCGCCATAGATTGAAGTATTCTACAGAATGCACCATCTGGGGTAAGGGCTGTTTGAAGATATAAGAAGTAGAGGATAATAAGGCACAAAAGTAGACGAAGACAAGACACAAATATAGAGGTTTGCGCATGATTTAAATAAAAAAATTTGGATATAAAGATAAGAAATGAAAAAAGATAAAAAGAATGGAAATGAGTAACACACAAATAAAAGAATATTTGAGGATGAAATAGAAGCATTAAGATTCAAATTGTAACAAAAAAAGATTATGAAGGCAGATAAGATAAAAAGAGATGAGAGGTTCTAACACATAAAATAAAGCAGAAGAATATAAGAATTGATCCAAACAATGTGAATTAATTTAGAATTTGGTTTTGCTCAATTTGAACAACAAGCTCAACTTAAGGGGATCAGGGAGGAGAATTACACGAGACTAATAGCCAAGCTATTCTTGTTCCAGAGATGTTGTCCCCAGTCGCCAGGCTTGGGGCGTCTGATGCCTCAGTAGGTAGAACGTTGGAGTGTTCACTAAGGTTTCGATCTCTGGCTGGGATACACTTCTCTCTCAAAATTATCTCTGTTTCGCTGTAACTTTTATTCCTTCTCTCTGCATCTTCCATCTCTCTCTCTCTCTCTCTCTCTCTCTCTCTCTCTCTCTCTCTCTCTCTCTCTCTCTCTCTCTCTCTGTCTGCCTTTGTGTCTATATGACTATCTATCGGATTGAATATATCTCTCTCTCCCTCTCTCTCTCCCTCTCTCTCTCTCTCTCTATCTATCTATCTCTGTTTATGTGTCTATATGCCTAAGGATTTTTTAAACTTAAAATCTCTCTCTCTCTCTCTCTCTCTCTCTCTCTCTCTCTCTCTCTCAATCTCTAACTCTCTATGAAAGGTCAATAGGTTATACTTTCTTGTCTGTTATCGAAGCCTGCGATTGCCGAGTTTCTGTGTTTTGCTGGGATCAAGTTCCTTGTGACTAGAAAGATTTCAATCATGAAAAGAAGATAACCAAGATAGCTTCGTTAGTGCTCTCTCTCCTCTCTCTCTCTCTCTCTCTCTCTCTCTCTCTATCTATCTATCTATCTATCTATCTCTCTCTATCTCTCTCTATCTCTATCTCTCTATCTTTCTCTCTATCTCTCTCTATCTATCTATCTCTATCTCTCTCCCCTCTCTCTCTGTCTCTCTGTCTCTCTCTCTTCTCTTATCCTCTCGATCTTATTCTTTCTCCGTCTTTTTCTCTCTTTCTCTTTATTGTTACCTTCCTCCTACTCTCTATCTTTCTCTAATCTCTCTGTATCTCTAAATAACTTATTATCTTAATCTCCGAATCCTCCCTGATCCTCTCATATTAATCTGTTGAGATCAATTCGAATTGTAGGAATCGTTAATCAACAGATATCCATGACGTAATTGTCAAGGTGTTGAGAAGATGTCTCATTATTGACCTGTTGCAAGTCAACATACACTTGAATTATTTATGCACTGCTTTCGTTATTAAGTCTTTGCTTCCTCCATTTCACCTGCTTTTATCTGAAGCATTGTGTTCCAAAACTAATTACAGGCATCATAATTATCTCCCCTGGTTAGAATACAAAACAACAGATTAATAATTTGCTTGCTACCTAGCGAGACGCTCTAGATCTAGACTCATCCGAGGTCAAAGGTAACGTGGTTAACTCTGCGCATGCTTATACAGTGATCAAGAGTTTTCTCGCTTGATCTCGCCTGATCCAACAGTATCAATAATCTGTAGGAGTCTTGCCCCGAGAATGATTGACAATGATGACTCAGCATTATCAACATCCAGCAATGTTGGAGGTCTATAACTTGTTCTACATGCCTAACAATCTCTCGAGAAAAACAATTTTTTTTTTTAAAACGTTTTTGGTTTCAAACAAAACAGGTTTAATCATAGTTGCACTGCAATTGTACTAAGCGTTATCTCCGATAGGTGATAGTAGGAGTTGGGATTAACGGAGGCAGTGCGCATGTCTGAGTTTTCTTAGTATCAGCAATTATGCTGCAACTGATAAAATATAGAGACAAACAACACATTGAGATACCCCGGTTTGATACTGTAAGAGAGGCTTTCAGGATGATAAACAATTTAGAACTTCTGTCTTTCTATACCTCTCTGTCTCTGTCTATCTGTCTATCTCTCTCTGTCTCTGTCTCTGTCTCTGCCTCTCTCTGTCTCTTTCTCTATCTATCTATCTCTCTATCTCTGTCTGTCTGTCTATTCCTCTCTCTGTATCTTTGTCTATCTCTCTCTCTCTCTCTCTCTCTCTCTCTCTCTCTCTCTCTTATCACTCCCCCTCAATCTCTATTGTTTGATTTGTACTCCAGATAATCCCGATGGATTGTCCTGAAGACAAAAGAAGTGAGCCTGTCAAAGGTGTTCTATTAATAGCACATGTTTGGGGCGTGTTCGATAAGTGGAGTGATAGCAAGATAATTTTTTCCCATTACATGTCACCTGCAGTCTACAGCATGTATTTCTTGAGCGGGGTTTGTTTCGTCTGATATAGCCCTCCCTCTAGAGCACAGCCATAGGGCTCGGCTCCTCTGAATGAATATTTCGATGAGTCCACATCTGATGGTTTTGTTTTCAGTCTTGAGTTGAGAATTTTTGCTAAGCAAGAAGAATAACTCTTCTAAGATTTTGTGATAATCAGTCTTGAGCTGAGAACTTTTGTTAAGCAAGAAGAATAACTCTTCTAAGATTTTGTGTGTTAATCAGTCTTGAGCTGAGAACTTTTGCTAAGCAAGAAGAATAACTCTTCTAAGATTTTGTGTTAATCAGTCTTGAGTTGAGAATTTTTGCTAAGCAAGAAGAATAACTCTTCTAAGATTTTGTGATAATCAGTCTTGAGCTGAGAACTTTTGTTAAGCAAGAAGAATAACTCTTCTAAGATTTTGTGTGTTAATCAGTCTTGAGCTGAGAACTTTTGCTAAGCAAGAAGAATAACTCTTCTAAGATTTTGTGTGTTAATCGGTCTTGAGCTGAGAATTTTTGCTAAGCAAGAAGAATAACTCTTCTAAGATTTTGTGTGTTAATCGGTCTTGAGCTGAGAATTTTTGCTAAGCAAGAAGAATAACTCTTCTAAGATTTTGTGTGTTAATCGGTCTTGAGCTGAGAATTTTTGCTAAGCAAGAAGAATAACTCTTCTAAGATTTTGTGTGTTAATAGTCTTGAGTTGAGAACTTTTGCTAAGCAAGAAGAAAAACTCTTCTAAGATTTTGTGTGTTAATCAGTCTTGAGCTAAGAATTTTTGCTAAGCAAGAAAAATAACTCGTCTAAGATTTTGTTTGTTGATTGGACAGTAGTTGTGCCTCACAATAAAAAAAAATTAAAGATCAAATAGATCAGACGAGGAGATACAAGATTTATGATTATTTTGAACTAGCTCTTGACATATCATATGCCCGGTCTTTGTAGAAAGAATTTCAGTAGTTTGTAATTTCAAGCCGCCTTTTTAAAAAAAGAATGGTAGTGCATTTCAAAATTGTGTTTTTCTTTTTCGCACCCAAAATTCCTACAGCTGGTAGATAGGACTGAGCTGTTTTTAATTTCTCAGCGTGAGAAAGTTCTACCTCCAGGTGGTGATAACCCACTTGCTGCTTATGTCAAGTGAAAGTTCAGGTAGTGGAGGTAAAGAGGGAACGAGACTTAGCACTGCCAGGTTCTTTTTTTTTTCTTTTTTTGCAAAGTTCGGAAGGTGTAAACAATTTGTTTATTTGCAGGTTGGCAGCTGCTGCTGCTAACTTTCCTCTTTGATGTTAATAATAATAATGATGAGAACATCAAAATAACTAATATTATAAATTATTACAAGTCTCAAAAGCCCATTTTAAAAAAAAGCTGCCAACCGTTTACCAGGAAAATACAAGTGTTGTTGTTCAGAGCTTTTAGCAGATAAACAATTTGTTTTGATCTTTAAGAGCTTCTTAAAAGGATTAAGACGAAGCTAAAGTGCATTAACGTTCAGACCTTGAATCAGCTTGGTCATAACTAAAGCTCGTGAAATATGTCGCGCATTTAAAATAGGTTCAAAAACTGTGTCGGATACGCTGTTGTTTTCCTGTCTCTCTGTTATGATTGGTTTATGAATAAAAACGGGAGGCAGATGTTGGTGGATAGAAGGAAAAAAGGAAGGGAGACAGAGTGCCAGAGAGACAAAGAAAAACAAGGATGGACAATCTAGACATAAAGCCATAGAGAAAACAGACAATAACAAGGAGATTGAGAAAGATGTCAAGAGGAAGAGAAAAGAACGTTGGCAAGGAGAGAAAGAAAGGATGAGGGAGGGAGGGAAAAAGAAAAAAAAGATGGATTGAAAGATAAAGAGATAGAAAAGGAAGGGGTAGGGGCAGAGAGACAGAGAGAGTGAAAAAGAGAGTAAGTGAGAGAAGGGAAGAAAAAGGTGGAGAAAAAGACAAAAAAAGGGAAAAAAAGAAAAACAGAGAGAGTTTTCAAATCGAAGAGAGAGAAAAAATGTATATAGAGAAAATAAACGAGGGATAGAGGAATGGTATATATATATATATATGTATATATATATATGTACGGATGAGATTGATAACGAGAAAAATAGACGAAGAAAACAGAAGATGAGATAGTATTGGAGAGTGAGAGTGGAAGAGAGAGTGGTAGAAAGAAATAAAAAGAGATTGAAGAGTATTTTATCACCTATATTTTTTTCTGGACTAGAAGGCAACCAGAGATCTCATTTATTGTTCTTTTGTCTCTGAAGTCTTGGATGAGGGGTTTAGATTGAAACAAAGAGGAAACAAAAGCCCTAGCGATAATATTTACTGTTATGGAGGGCCTTTCTCTCTCTTTTATTCCCTCTTTTAAATGCATTTTACCTGGGGGAAATCAAAGTCTACATTTTTTAAACAATCAATCTAAAAATAAAGAATGGTATTTGTTCTCTACGAGGCCATGATTTATGATTTTGCTATTGTGTGTGTGTGTGTGTGTGTGCATTTATGGGTTTTATTCTTTTTTTTAAAACCCTTTTTTTATCACGTGTATTTTTTTTTTTTACTTTCAATCCTTGCTGTTTCTTCTTTACCGGAAACTTGTCACATCACGTGATCCTCAAATGATAAACTGAAAGGCCTGAACCGGATTTGGTGATGTGCCATGAGGTCACAGGTAACGAGAGAACTCAAGGTCATCAAGCGTTTTCTCTTCGAAAATTTTTATTCACTGAAAGTGTTTTTTCTTGTCATTTAATCAGAGTTCATCATTTCGGTAAGATGAAATTCTAGAAAGTACCGATGATTATGAAAGACTACCTACTAAACATTGATCTGGGGATCTATATTAAGAGTTATGTGTAAAGGTATTTTTAACTCTGTTAACCCTATATTTGCCGTACTTCCAAAAGGTCAGATGACAACACTAAGATCGTCAAGAAGTGAGGAAAAACCATTATTGTTTGACCAACTTAATTGAAAATTAATACATAACTGTTCTTCTTTATAATCAAACGGCATTTAACCTCGCTCTAATAGATCGATATTACTAGAACTCGAAATAGAAATCTCTTTCACTGACCAATATCTTACTCTCTTCTATATTTAGCTCAGTTTATGCAAGAAGTTGCCAATGATTCGCTAATTGCTGGCAGGTAAAATAAGTCAATAGACTGCGAAGGTTGAGAAGCGTCCCAGATTTATCGACTTCCCTCACACAAAAGAAACCCTGATTCGCCCCAAGTTTTGCCGCCATTGTGATTGGCAGAACTATTGTCAAAACCGGAGTGTGAATAGCCTCATTGATTCTATATATAGACTCACAGTGTTTGTCGAGCTGCAGAGACTGGGGGAGCGAAGAGTGGGGAGTGTAGGCGGAAGTCGGTTTCCTCTCTCCACATCAATTCTCCCACATAGATTATCATAAGTTTGACATTTGGACAGTTCCAGGTTGTAGTTGGAAGGAGCTAGTGAAGTTAGACATTATCAAGTTGTCCCTTGGGTTCTGCTTTCGACTATTGAGAGTTTATGTGTATGTGTAAGTGCATATCTGGGCGTGGGAGGTGAGAATTATAGACGTCTTAAAAAAGGAAGAATTTTTTTTACCTATTTTAAGTTATATATGAGCAAGTTCTTTGCATGTAAAATTATGGAAGGGTGATACAACTGAGAAAGGCTGTTTACGCAAGCTAAGTCTTTGTCAAACATTGCTGCAAACCTGGAACCTTCCCAAATCTGTCGCCCTATTTTGGGTTGAGTAACCCCTCATAAACGTTTTAAATAGATATCTTTTACGTTCTAATTTTTTTTTCTTTACTATTTAGAGTACACGTTTTGGTGTCATTTTTTTTTCTCATTCTGGACAGAAATATAAAATTACAAAAAGAAAAAACTGCAGAAATTTTCAATTGCAGAACTAAATATAGCAACGTCAAAAAGTGTATCGTTCCACCAACTTAATTTCCCGTCCACAGAGTCATCTCCTCTTAGATCCCCCCACACTCCCCAAATAAAAAGGATGGACCTATTTATCTCTCTTTGAAACCATGTGCGATGCGGATGCGGGTCAAAAATTGCAGTCACGTGGTATGAAGGTTAAAAATATAGCTAGAATCAGGCGAAGCTGGCCAGAGTTTTAGATCACAATCTACGACCAGATACATATTGTGTCCGAGCTGCGTCAGCTGGTCTGTGGGTTTTTATTCTTTCATCGAGCAGATAACGGGCCATGACCTATTTGCAGAAGGCATGACATACCAATACCGGAACTTGCGTCATTGACAAAGTTTCCACACAAGGAGGGTTGGGACCAAAGCCTCCTTAAATACAGGCCAAGTCACCAAAATAACAAACTTTTCCATGTTAATGGTTAGTAATCTATTTCTTTTTACTTTTGAGCACAGTTAGGACAGACTAATTGTGCTCGGAGCGCACTTATAATTCAGCCCACAGGCCCACACAACAAAATATACTACTGTAGCTCTGCCAAATAGTTCACTCATATAGATCACTGTTACTATTACTGGAAAGGTTTGTTTATTTCGGCCACTCGGCTGTTCTTTGGGAAGCCTCAGTTGAGACTGAGCGCGGTGCTAAGCCATCAACTCTCGAGAGATGGGCTGCAGCTCTGCTTGTTGCGCTAACCCGGAACAGGTCAGTGGGAACCTTTGATCTTTGCAGCACATAATAAGGGCGCAAATGTGATCGTTAGTTATAAGAATATCAGATAATCGGGTATTTTGGGGTATTTTTTGGGGAGAGTGTACACAGCTGCTTGTTTATTTCGAGTGGATTACACCATCGTGATTTTCATTGCATCATTTGTGAAAAAGGGGGGGGGGGAGTACTTTCCTTAAAACTGCAGACTGCAACAACAACAACCACAAAAAAAATTACTGCTACAGAAATAAAACTTTGATCCGCTTGATGTGGACATGGCGATAACCATTCTTACAAAACTTAGTGTGTGTGTGTGTGTTGTCTCATGGTCGGTTGTTCGATGAGTCTCATAGTGCTTCGCTATCTCTCTCTCTTTGACTCACTCTCTCTGTCTCTTTCTCTCTGTCTCTGTCTTTCTGTCTGTCTGTCTGTCTGTCTGTCTGTCTGTCTCTCTCTCTCTCTCTCTCTCTCTCTCTCTCTCTCTCTCTCTCTCTCTCTCTCTCTCTCTGCCAGTCTGTCTCACACAAAGTGTGGTATCTGACATTGTTAAATAACATGTCCCTAAGGGAGTGATTAAACCTACAACGTACTCTATCTGCAATGGCCAGCGTGTGGACCTCAGGAACTGCATCGCCTGTCCATCGCGACCAGACTCGGTGATCAACCTCGGATGACAGTTTTATCTAACGGCCGTCTTTAACTTCCTCTAGTGGAACATCAAACCTAGTTCCTGTGGTTTGGGTCGGCTGGTCACACAGGGTAGCTATTGAGACAGAGAGAGAGAGAGAGAGAGAGAGAGAGAGACAGAGAGAGAGACAGACAGACAGACAGACAGACAGACAGACAGACAGAGACAGAGACAAAGACAGACAGACAGACAGACAGACAGAGACAGAGAGAGAGACACACACACACAGAGAGAGGCAAAGACAGAGGGACAGAGACAGAGACAGAGACACACAGAGAGAGAGAGAGAGAGAGAGAGAGAGAGAGAGAGAGAGAGAGAGAGAGAGAGAGAGACGTGGAACATGAAACATACTTCCGGTGGTTTCGATTGGCTGGTGACACAGGCTAGCTGTTGAGAGAGACAGAGAGACAGAGATACAGAGAGCTAGAGAGAGAGAGAGAGAGAGAGAGAGAGAGAGAGAGAGAGAGAGAGAGAGAGAGAAAGAGAGCCGTGGAATATGAAACATACTTCCGGTGGTTTGGGTCGGCTCGTGACACAGGCTAGCTGTTGAGTTAGGGACAGAGAGACAGAGACATAGACAGAGAGACACACACAGAGAGAGAGAGAGAGAGAGAGAGAGAGAGAGAGAGAGAGAGAGAGTGTCGTGGTATGTGAAACATACTTCCGGTGTATTGTGTCAACCAGTGAGCAGAGACTATAGGCAGAGATGGACATATTTTGCTAGAAAAATTTTACTGAAACCGACCTTAAGCTCTGATTTGCATAGGGCGTCAAAAAAGCAACACACATCCTTGTTTCAGTTGAGTGGGACTTATTTTAAATGTCAAAACACCAAAAGAAATAAGCAACTCAAAAAATGAGTCGTCTTACACACAATGTCATATTTTTCCTTGAGGATTTTTGAGCAATCCATATGGCAAAATCTGGAGCGTTATTGAAAGAAAAGAAAATAATGATTAGACCTAAAAGAAAAAAAAAAAGAATTTAATGGCAACATGAGTAGAGCGATGCTAGAAGGCTCTTCGGCAATATATCTTTTTGTCACTCTAGCTATACATTTTATATCCATCCATCCATCTATCCATTCATAAATGGATTTTCTATCGTTAAGTCTGTCTTTATTTTAATCTTTCTTTTTTCATCTTTTTAATTCACTATATATTTATCAATCTGGTTGTCAAACTTAATCAATCCTTATATCCACCCATCCATGAATCTCTTTGTCTGCCTGTCTGCCTATCTATTTACATGTCTTTCTATAATCCGCCAATCTCTCTATTTTTTGTTATTTCATCCATCTTTCTGCCCACAAATAAATGTACAGATCTTTCCATCAACCAATCAATCAATCAGTCAATCTATCTATCTATCTATGTATCTATTTATCTATCTTTCTATCTATCTATCTATCTATCTATGTATCTATTTATCTATCTTTCTATCTATCTATCTATCTATCTATGTATCTATTTATCTATCTTTCTATCTATCTATCTATCTATCTATGTATCTATTTATCTATCTTTCTATCTATCTATCTATCTATGTATCTATTTATCTATCTTTCTATCTACCTATCTATCAAGTAATGTGGAAGGAAGAGGGGGGAGGGGAGGCGAGAGAAGACGAACTTCCTTTCGAAATCACCATTGCAAAACCTCACTACTCCACCCACCCCAGTATCGATATTACATTGCAAAAACTGCCTACCCTACCCACATTAATGTCGATATCACATTGCAAAACCTCCCTACTCCACCCAACCAAATATCGAAAGCCCACTGCACAACCTCTCTACTCCACCCACTCCAATATAGTTATCCCACCGCACAACCTCCCTAACCTCACCCACACCAATATCGATACCTCACTGCACAACCTCCCCGCCCTCACCCACATCAATATCGATATCTCACTGCACAACCTGCCTACCCTCACCCACCCCAATATCGATACCTCAATGAACAACCTCCCTACCCTCATCAACACTAATATCGATACCTCACTGCACAACTCTCCAACCCTCACCCAACCCAATATCGATACCTCACTGCACAACCTTCCTACCCTCCCCCCCCTCCCCCCCCCCCCACCCCCCCAATATCGATACCTCACTGCAAAACCTTCCGACCCTCACCCACCCCAATATCGATATCTCACTGACCTTCTCCAGGCACAGTTATGGCTAGATCAAAGATCTGCCGCCCTCTTGACCAGCCGGTCAGTTGTATGTCCATCTCAGGTCGAAATTGGCTAACCACGATACCCACCGACTAAGAGCTGATAACATTGATGTGGAGTGGTCAATAAACACTTTGCCAATTATTGGGTTAGAAGACAAACTGCAGTATTGGATCTTTTCCTTCCTCTCCGCTGCCTTGTCCAGAGAATAGTATTGAGGCGTTTAGCTCCAGAACAGGTCATGAAAACCTTGTTTGTAGTAAGAAGACCTTGACATGGGTTCATTGTGGGAAAGATTTCGATCATTCGATGTGTTTAGCGACCTAAGATGGCTGTAATCTTTATTGGTTTCAAGGTAGAAAAAACCTCTTTCTCTCTCTCTCTATCTGTATCTCTCTCTATCTCTCTGTCTCTGTCTCTGTCTGTCTGTCTGTCTGTCTGTCTCTGTCTCTCTCTCTCTGTCTCTCTCTCTCTCTCTCTCTATCTATCTATCTATCTATCTATCTATCTTTCTTTCTTTCTTTTTCTTTCCCTCAGACGGTACTAATGATGGTGCATCTCTTTTTTTCTCTTTATTCTTTGTAATTTCTCTCTCTCTCTCTCTCTCTCTCTCTCTCTCCCTCTTTCTTGGTGACTGACCCTCTACCTCTCTCCATCTCTCTCTATCTGTCTCGCTATCCCTCCCACCCACCCTCTCTCTCTTTCTCTTGCTCTCTCTCTCTATCTATCTATCTCTTCCTCTCTCTCTCTATCTATCTATCTCTTCCTCTATACCTCTCTATCTACCTATCTCTGATTCTGATTATTTACATCTTCTATGCCTCTTCTCTCTTCCCGCTCTAAAACCAGTATGAAACGCAGTTTGTTTCTCATGCCAGTGTAAGTAACGGTTATTGCAATCTTTTAACGTACTTGACTCCAGGTCGTGTGTCCAGAATACTCCCCAGCCATCCCTCTGTCTGTTCAGTGTCCGTCTGTCCAGTATATTCCCCAGCCATCCCTCTGTCTGTTCAGTGTCCGTCTGTCCAGTATATTCACCAGCCATCCCTCTGTCTGGTCAGTGTCCGTCTGTCCAGTATATTCCCCAGCCATCCCTCTGTCTGTTCAGTGTCCGTCTGTCCAGTATATTCCCCAGCCATCCCTCTGTCTGGTCAGTGTCCGTCTGTCCAGTATATTCCCCAGCCATCCCTCTGTCTGTTCAGTGTCCGTCTGTCCAGTATATTCCCCAGCCATCCCTCTGTCTGGTCAGTGTCCGTCTGTCCAGTATATTCCCCAGCCATCCCTCTGTCTGTTCAGTGTCCGTCTGTCCAGTATATTCCCCAGCCATCCCTCTGTCTGGTCAGTGTCCGTCTGTCCAGTATATTCCCCAGCCATCCCTCTGTCTGTTAAGTGTCCGTCTGTCCAGTATATTCCCCAGCCATCCCTCTGTCTGGTCAGTGTCCGTCTGTCCAGTATATTCCCCAGCCATCCCTCTGTCTGGTCAGTGTCCGTCTGTCCAGTATATTCCCCAGCCATCCCTCTGTCTGGTCAGTGTCCGTCTGTCCAGTATACTCCCCAGCCATCCCTCTGTCTGGTCAGTGTCCGTCTGTCCAGTATATTCCCCAGCCATCCCTCTGTCTGTTCAGTGTCCGTCTGTCCAGAATATTCCCCAGCCTTCCTCCTGTCTGGTCAGTGTCCTGTCTGTCCAGACAGTAAATTCCCCAGCCATCCCTCTGTCTGTTCAGTGTCCGTCTGTCCAGTATATTCCCTGTGCCTTCCTCTGTCTGTTCAGTGTCCGTCTGTCCAGTATATTCCCCAGCCTTCCTCCTGTCTGGTCAGTGTCCGTCTGTCCAGTATATTCCCCAGCCATCCCTCTGTCTGTTCAGTGTCCGTCTGTCCAGTATATTCCCCAGCCATCCCTCTGTCTGGTCAGTGTACGTCTGTCCAGTATATTCCCCAGCCATCCCTCTGTCTGGTCAGTGTCCGTCTGTCCAGTATATTCCCCAGCCATCCCTCTGTCTGGTAAGTGTCCGTCTGTCCAGTATATTCCCCAGCAATCCCTCTGTCTGGTCAGTGTCCGTCTGTCCAGTATATTCCCCAGCCTTCCCTCTGTCTGTTCAGTGTCCATCTGTCCAGTATATTCCCCAGCCATCCCTCTGTCTGTTAAGTGTCCGTCTGTCCAGTATATTCCCCAGCCATCCCTCTGTCTGGTCAGTGTCCGTCTGTCCAGTATATTCCCCAGCCATCCCTCTGTCTGGTCAGTGTCCGTCTGTCCAGTATATTCCCCAGCCATCCCTCTGTCTGTTCAGTGTCCGTCTGTCCAGTATATTCCCCAGCCTTCCTCCTGTCTGGTCAGTGTCCGTCTGTCCAGTATATTCCCCAGCCATCCCTCTGTCTGTTCAGTGTCCGTCTGTCCAGTATATTCCCCAGCCTTCCTCCTGTCTGGTCAGTGTCCGTCTGTCCAGTATATTCCCCAGCCATCCCTCTGTCTGTTAAGTGTCCGTCTGTCCAGTATATTCCCCAGCCATCCCTCTGTCTGGTCAGTGTCCGTCTGTCCAGTATATTCCCCAGCCATCCCTCTGTCTGGTCAGTGTCCGTCTGTCCAGTATATTCCCCAGCCATCCCTCTGTCTGGTAAGTGTCCGTCTGTCCAGTATATTCCCCAGCAATCCCTCTGTCTGGTCAGTGTCCGTCTGTCCAGTATATTCCCCAGCCTTCCCTCTGTCTGGTCAGTGTCCGTCTGTCCAGTATATTCCCCAGCCTTCCTCCTGTCTGGTCAGTGTCCGTCTGTCCAGTATATTCCCCAGCCTTCCTCCTGTCTGGTCAGTGTCCGTCTGTCCAGTATATTCCCCAGCCTTCCTCCTGTCTGGTCAGTGTCCGTCTGTCCAGTATATTCCCCAGCCATCCCTCTGTCTGGTCAGTGTCCGTCTGTCCAGTATATTCCCCAGCCTTCCTCCTGTCTGTTCAGTGTCCGTCTGTCCAGAATATTCCCCAGCCTTCCTCCTGTCTGGTCAGTGTCCGTCTGTCAAGTATATTCCCAGGCCTTCCTCCTGTCTGGTCAGTGTCCGTCTGTCCAGTATATTCCCCAGCCTTCCTCCTGTCTGGTCAGTGTCCGTCTGTCCAGTATATTCCCCAGCCTTCCTCCTGTCTGGTCAGTGTCCGTCTGTCCAGTATATTCCCCAGCCTTCCTCCTGTCAGGTCAGTGTCCGTCTGTCCAGTATATTCCCAGCCATCCCTCTGTCTGGTCAGTGTCCGTCTGTCCAGTATATTCCCCAGCCTTCCTCCTGTCTGGTCAGTGTCCGTATGTCCAGTATATTCCCCAGCCATCCCTCTGTCTGGTCAGTGTCCGTCTGTCCAGTATATTCCCCAGCCTTCCTCCTGTCTGTTCAGTGTCCGTCTGTCCAGTATATTCCCCAGCCTTCCTCCTGTCTGGTCAGTGTCCGTCTGTCCAGTATATTCCCCAGCCTTCCTCCTGTCTGTTCAGTGTCCGTCTGTCCAGTATATTCCCCAGCCATCCCTCTATCTGTTCAGTGTCCGTCTGTCTAGTATATTCCCCAGCCTAACTCCTGTCTGGTCAGTGTCCGTCCGTCCAGTATATTCCCCAGCCATCCCTCTGTCTGTTCAGTGTCCGTCTGTCCAGTATATTCACCGTGTATCTCCTGTCTGTTCAGTGTCCGTCTGTCCAGTATATTCCCCAGCCTTCCTCCTGTCTGTTCAGTGTCCGTCTGTCCAGTATATTCCCCAGCCATCCCTCTGTCTGTTCAGTGTCCGTCTGTCCAGTATATTCCCCAGCCATCCCTCTGTCTGTTCAGTGTCCGTCTGTCCAGTGCATTCCCCAGCCTTCCTCCTGTCTGTTCAGTGTCCGTCTGTCCAGTATATTCCCCAGCCTTCCTCCTGTCTGTTCAGTGTCCGTCTGTCCAGTATATTCCCCAGCCTTCCTCCTGTCTGGTCAGTGTCCGTCTGTCCAGTATATTCCCCAGCCATCCCTCTGTCTGTTCAGTGTCCGTCTGTCCAGAATACTCCCCAGCCTTCCTCCTGTCTGTTCAGTGTCCGTCTGTCCAGTATATTCCCCAGCCTTCCCTCTGTCTGTTCAGTGTCCGTCTGTCCAGTGCATTCCCCAGCCTTCCCTCTGTCTGGTCAGTGTCCGTCTGTACAGTATATTCCCCAGCCTTCCTCCTGTCTGGTCAGTGTCCGTCTGTCCAGTATATTCCCCAGCCTTCCTCCTGTCTGGTCAGTGTCCGTCTGTCCAGTATATTCCCCAGCCATCCCTCTGTCTGTTCAGTGTCCGTCTTTCCAGTGCATTCCCCAGCCTTCCTCCTGTCTGGTAAGTGTCCGTCTGTCCAGTATATTCCCCAGCCATCCCTCTGTCTGGTAAGTGTCCGTCTGTCCAGTATACTCCCCAGCCATCCCTCTGTCTGGTAAGTGTCCGTCTGTCCAGTATACTCGCCAGCCTTCCCTCTGTCTGTTCAGTGTCCGTCTGTCCAGTATATTCCCCAGCCATCCCTCTGTCTGGTAAGTGTCCGTCTGTCCAGTATACTCCCCAGCCATCCCTCTGTCTGGTAAGTGTCCGTCTGTCCAGTATACTCCCCAGCCATCCCTCTGTCTGGTAAGTGTCCGTCTGTCCAGTATACTCCCCAGCCATCCCTCTTTCTGGTAAGTGTCCGTCTGTCCAGTATACTCGCCAGCCTTCCCTCTGTCTGTTCAGTGTCCGTCTGTCCAGTATACTCCCCAGCCATCCCTCTGTCTGGTAAGTGTCCGTCTGTCCAGTATACTCGCCAGCCTTCCCTCTGTCTGTTCAGTGTCCGTCTGTCCAGTATATTCCCCAGCCATCCCTCTGTCTGGTAAGTGTCCGTCTGTCCAGTATACTCCCCAGCCATCCCTCTGTCTGGTAAGTGTCCGTCTGTCCAGTATACTCCCCAGCCATCCCTCTGTCTGGTAAGTGTCCCTCATTCCAGTATACTCCCCAGCCATCCCTCTGTCTGGTAAGTGTCCGTCTGTCCAGTATACTCCCCAGCCATCCCTCTGTCTGGTCAGTGTCCGTCTGTCCAGTATATTCCCCAGCCATCCCTCTGTCTGTTCAGTGTCCGTCTGTCCAGTGCATTCCCCAGCCTTCCCTCTGTCTGGTCAGTGTCCGTCTGTCCAGTGCATTCCCCAGCCTTCCCTCTGTCTGTTCAGTGTCCGTCTGTCCAGTATATTCCCCAGCCTTCCTCCTGTCTGGTCAGTGTCCGTCTGTCCAGTATATTCCCCAGCCATCCCTCTGTCTGTTCAGTGTCCGTCTGTCCAGTATATTCCCCAGCCTTCCTCCTGTCTGTTCAGTGTCCGTCTGTCCAGTATATTCCCCAGCCTTCCTCCTGTCTGGTCAGTGTCCGTCTGTACAGTGCATTCCCCAGCCTTCCCTCTGTCTGTTCAGTGTCCGTCTGTCCAGTATATTCCCCAGCCTTCCCTCTGTCTGTTCAGTGTCCGTCTGTCCATTGCATTCCCCAGCCTTCCTCCTGTCTGTTCAGTGTCCGTCTGTCCAGTGCATTCCCCAGCCTTCCCTCTGTCTGTTCAGTGTCCGTCTGTCCAGTGCATTCCCCAGCCTTCCCTCTGTCTGTTCAGTGTCCGTCTGTCCAGTATATTCCCCAGCCTTCCCTCTGTCTGTTCAGTGTCCGTCTGTCCAGTATATTCCCCAGCCATCCCTCTGTCTGTTCAGTGTCCGTCTGTCCAGTATATTCCCCAGCCATCCCTCTGTCTGTTCAGTGTCCGTCTGTCCAGTATACTCCCCAGCCTTCCTCCTGTCTTTTCAGTGTCCGTCTGTCCAGTATACTCCCCAGCCATCCCTCTGTCTGTTCAGTGTCCGTCTGTCCAGTATACTCCCCAGCCATCCCTCTGTCTGTTCAGTGTCCGTCTTTCCAGTATATTCCCCAGCCTTCCCTCTGTCTGTTCAGTGTCCGTCTGTCCAGTATACTCCCCAGCCATCCCTCTGTATGTTCAGTGTCCGTCTGTCCAGTATACTCCCCAGCCCTCCCTCTGTCTGTTCAGTGTCCGTCTGTCCAGTATATTCCCCAGCCATCCCTCTGTCTGTTCAGTGTCCGTCTTTCCAGTATATTCCCCAGCCATCCCTCTGTCTGTTCAGTGTCCGTCTGTCCAGTATACTCCCCAGCCATCCCTCTGTCTGTTCAGTGTCCGTCTGTCCAGTATACTCCCCAGCCTTTCCTCTGTCTGTTCAGTGTCCGTCTGTCCAGTATACTCCCCAGCCATCCCTCTGTCTGTTCAGTGTCCGTCTGTCCAGTATATTCCCCAGCCATCCCTCTGTCTGTTCAGTGTCCGTCTGTCCAGTATATTCCCCAGCCATCCCTCTGTCTGTTCAGTGTCCGTCTGTCCAGTATACTCCCCAGCCATCCCTCTGTCTGTTCAGTGTCCGTCTGTCCAGTATATTCCCCAGCCATCCCTCTGTCTGTTCAGTGTCCGTCTGTCCAGTATATTCCCCAGCCATCCCTCTGTCTGGTCAGTGTCCGTCTGTCCAGTATATTCCCCAGCCATCCCTCTGTCTGTTCAGTGTCCGTCTGTCCAGTATATTCCCCAGCCTTCCCTCTGTCTGTTCAGTGTCCGTCTGTCCAGTATACTCCCCAGCCATCCCTCTGTCTGTTCAGTGTCCGTCTGTCCAGTATACTCCCCAGCCTTCCTCCTGTCTGTTCAGTGTCCGTCTGTCCAGTATATTCCCCAGCCTTCCCTCTGTCTGTTCAGTGTCCGTCTGTCCAGAATACTCCCCAGCCATCCCTCTGTCTGTTCAGTGTCCGTCTGTCCAGTATATTCCCCAGCCTTCCCTCTGTCTGTTCAGTGTCCGTCTGTCCAGTATACTCCCCAGCCATCTCTCTGTCTGTTCAGTGTTCGTCTGTCCAGTATACTCCCCAGCCATCCCTCTGTCTGTTCAGTGTCCGTCTGTCCAGTATACTCCCCAGCCATCCCTCTGTCTGTTCAGTGTCCGTCTGTCAAGTTTACTCCCCAGCCATCCCTGTGTCTGTTCAGTGTACGTCTGTCCAGTATATTCCCCAGCCTTCCTCCTGTCTGGTCAGTGTCCGTCTGTCCAGTATATTCCCCAGCCTTCCTCCTGTCTGGTAAGTGTCCGTCTGTCCAGTATATTCCCCAGCCTTCCCTCTGTCTGTTCAGTGTCCGTCTGTCCAGTGCATTCCCCAGCCTTCCCTCTGTCTGTTCAGTGTCCGTCTGTCCAGTATATTCCTCAGCCTTCCTCCTGTCTGGTCAGTGTCCGTCTGTCCAGTGCATTCCCCAGCCTTCCCTCTGTCTGGTCAGTGTCCGTCTGTCCAGTATATTCCCCAGCCTTCCTCCTGTCTGGTCAGTGTCCGTCTGTCCAGTATATTCCTCAGCCTTCCTCCTGTCTGGTCAGTGTCCGTCTGTCCAGTGCATTCCCCAGCCTTCCCTCTGTCTGGTCAGTGTCCGTCTGTCCAGTATATTCCCCAGCCTTCCTCCTGTCTGGTCAGTGTCCGTCTGTCCAGTGCATTCCCCAGCCTTCCCTCTGTCTGTTCAGTGTCCGTCTGTCCAGTGCATTCCCCAGCCTTCCCTCTGTCTGTTCAGTGTCCGTCTGTCCAGTATATTCCCCAGCCTTCCTCCTGTCTGGTCAGTGTCCGTCTGTCCAGTATATTCCCCAGCCATCCCTCTGTCTGGTCAGTGTCCGTCTGTCCAGTATATTCCCCAGCCATCCCTCTGTCTGTTCATTGTCCGTCTGTCCAGTGCATTCCCCAGCCTTCCTCCTGTCTGGTCAGTGTCCAGAGTCCTGGGTTATGATATTGTTAATGACCACAAAAAAAAAAAACCTTCTAAACCTACAGACTCATAGAAATTACTTCTACACATCTCATCACTTTAAGTAAGTTATAAGAAGTCACAAATGATAAAATTGATAATAAATTCGTCAAGCGAAATGGTACGAACGAAGAAAACAAAGCTAACCGCAATGCAGTGGATTTGATTTGACTTTTATTTATATATATATTTTTTTGTAGGATCTCTCTCCAGGATTTGTTCTAACTTCGGTACCATCTTCCCCTAGTTAGTTGTAGATAATTTTACTCTCTCTCTCTCTCTCTCTCTCTCTCTCTCTCTCTCTCTCTCTCTCTCTCTCTCTCTCTCTCTCTCTTCTCTTTCTCTCTATCTATCTGTTTCTCTCTCGCTCTCTCTCTCTCTCTCTCTCTCTCTCTCTCTCTCTCTCTCTTCTCTTTTTAATCGTCTGCCTCAATCTCTGACTCTCTTCTTTTTCCATCTTATTTTATTTCTCTTTCTTTTTCTTCTATCTCTATTTCTCGTTCATCTCTCTTATTTTCTCTCCCTTTTTTCTTATTTGTCTCTCCGTCCTCCTCTTTGGATCATCCACCTCTGTATATTGGTACCACTTCTAACATCATGAAAGTCATTTTATAACATGAGCGTCTGCCATCCAGGTTTATTGAAGTCTGTGACCTCTCACCTCTCTTAGCTCCTATCATTAACGTGTTTCCAAGTTTCGCAGAACCTCTGAGAGTGTAAAGTAACAATTACAGAGTGAAGCTGGCTGTTGCTAAATTTCAGATTACACAATAGACTAAATTTTGTAAGGTTGGTATGTTTATGTTATAAAACTGTCATGTTTATAATGTACCAGACCCGCAATTCAGAGGAGCCAATGAAAAGGGTGGAGTAAAGAAGAAAGAGGAAGAGGGAGAGAGATACACATACAGTCAGAGAGAGAGAGAGAGAGAGAGAGAGAGAGAGAGAGAGAGAGAGAGAGAGAGAGAGAGAGAGAGAGAGAGAGAGAGAGGATAAGGGAAAGAAAGATATGACCTGGAGCATAGATAACCGAAGTTGACCTGAAAAATCCGATAATCTCTGCTCAAACATTTCCGGCTCTGGAGTTCTCCCCTTACTTTTCTGGTGAATTCCAAAATTGCCAGAATTGCCAGGTAATCACACTTTGTGCTTGTAAAGTCTAAAGTTTCCGGAAATTTCAGGAAATCTCTGCGGATTTAAGGACGGTCATTGATCTTGACCGTGAAGCTTAAAAGAACGCCCGCTGGTGTAGCACAAGGAATCATCTATCCTAGGGTAATTCCAATCTAACACAAAGCAAATTTAGAGGGTTCTAACACAAGGGTCATCTTGAAGGTACCGAGAGGGATATCTGGGATAGGACAAGAGATATCCTTGTGATTTACACAGAAGCTCTCTTGAAGCAGCGCAAAGAATAGTTAGGGAAGAACCATTACTTGGGGAATACCGGAAGGGATCTCTTGGAGACGGTACATGTATCTGGAGTACAGCAGTTATGATAATCTTGGCGATAGCGCAAAGCATGATTTGAGAATAGCGAGAGAATATCTTAGAGGTAACACAAGTGATGTGTTGTGGACTATGATATCTTGGAGACGGTATGGATATCTGGAGTACAGCAGTTATGATAATTTTGGGGACAGCACAAAGCATAATTTGAGAATGGCAGAAGAATATCTTCGGGGTAACACAAGAGATGTGTTGTGGACTATACATCATGATGTATATCAGGGAGTACCTTGTGGTGTATTGTACAAATTAGAAATACAGGCTGTAAACCTGGTTCTACGAACGGGACTATGGTATCAGTTTGCCAGGGCTGAGGTGCGTGTGTGTATTAAATAGGCTTATAAATGGTCTTGATATATATATTTTTATTGAAATGATCTAGACATCTTTACCTAGAATCTAGATAGCTCGATAATTATTATTCTGAATACAAAACTTAGATAAAGAACTTAAATTCTTTTGGAATAAAGGAAATCGACAAGTTCTATACTTTTCCAATATGATTATTAGAAAGCTTTGAATTTTCGCATTAAGTGCATAAAAGTGTAAACTGCCTTATGGGAATTCTTAGCCGCGATGGTTACTGAAATCTACATTAAAGTTCTAAAAAATTTGTAAGCCTAAAGGTAAAATCTAGATTTTTTAGTTGTTAGATCTTAATCTTTTTTATTTGATTCTAGCTGCTGTAAATAAAAAAAATTGCCCCTAGATCTAGAATCTATGTCAAAGCAAACTTTTTAAATTCTTCACTTAGATCTCACACTATATCAAGTAGTTCAGGATCTAGATCTATTCCAGACGGTTTTAGATCTGCCGCCGCCTACATTGTATGCGTACTTTCAGTTTCATTCCTGCCATCTTTGCCCAGCTGTGCTTACAGGAAGTAGTTCGCACATTCGTCTTTTTCTTTTAAGAAAGTAATAATCACATTTTTGCCTTTAACTTTCGACAAAGTCTGTTTTAGTGAAAAACAATATTACCACTCCAATCTTTACGGCAATTTACAACAATTTGCCAAATTTGACATCCCTAGGTGGTTTAGAAAAACTCGGTTAGATGGTCCTCATTTTTTCGCCTAGCTCCATTCTCTATAAATGTCCATGTGGCTTGGTTGGTATGTGTTTGGATGTGACATAGTTATTAAATGTTAATGTGGAATGATGGTGAGTGGAGGGAGGGGTACATTGGTAGAAAGTTCTACCTAATGCTTTCTCGTTTGGTACAATCAAAATATTTTTTTCTATCGTACAAAAAAAACATCACTATCAAAATATGTTGCCGTGTTCAGAGTTGGGCACTCGGCTGTCTGTTATGAGGTTCGAAGTTCGAATCCTGATAGTGTCTTGCCTGTAGCTCAGCCCTGGGGGATTGTCTAAAGACATAGCCCTTCCTCTCACCGCGCAGTAAAAACACTATCCGACAGCAGATATTAATATCTTATAAGTGTCTTTGAGCGATCCACTCCCTATTGTATTATTACTCATTGATGATCCATTGTGAGTTGAGAAAGGTGTACGGTTTGACTCTGGCATGTAAAGAAAATTGAAGAAGCGTTTAGCGCTGATTGTAAGACGCAAGTTTGCCGTGCCTTTTAGTGAATGGATCAAGGGGAAACAATGAACTTTAGATTTAACCTTGAACTTGGTTATTGTGTTAGATCGTAAGAAGCTCTGATTAATCAATAAATGGGCGTGAATGTTTCTACTTTTCTATTTTAAGGGAATGCAGACTTTTGTAGTCATACTGGTTATTGTCAAATAATTTTAGATTCAGATCTATATCTTATTGTACTTTGGAATTATCCTAGTTATAGTATAACGATTTATAGATTTAGATCTAGATCTATAGTAGATTTTTGTAATCATCTAAGTATAATATCTCTCTCTCTCTCTCTCTCTCTCTCTCTCTCTCTCTCTCTCTCTCTCTCTCTATATATATATATATATATATATATATATATATATATATATATATCTACAGTAGACTTTTTGTATTCTCGCTAAGTATAGTATATAGAGATCCAGATCAAGATCTAAAGTGGACTTTTGGTAAAATACTAGTTAACATTAATTTTGTCCAATATTGATCCAGATCTAGATCTAAAACTTTATCTCAAAGGCTGTCAGTCCTGGATCGAATCATTCTCTGTTGTTTCTCTGACGGGTTGATTGGGGCCCATAGATGACACTGTTTGGGCCACAGGAAAGTCAGTTGTAGCTGAACTGACAGTGAGAAAAGCTGTGTGTATCGGCAGGGCAGGACTTAACTCCAGCCGATAAACCTGAGCAGGTGAGATCTGGG
>JAWDGP010004858.1:30000-34540 GCA_033675545.1 Elysia crispata
CTTTACTGTTTTTCTCAAGACTTCCCCCATTCTCTAACTAAAGGCTCCGTAATCTTTCAAACATCTTGATCTTAGTTTGAACAATAAAACTACCCCCCCCCCCTCCTTTTCGGCAGTTCATTTCTTTTTCATATCATTATGGTTATGTCTATTAAATAAGAAACAATCAATTTATTTATGTAGTTATTTCTTCATATATCAATTATATTATTAAGAACTATAACTTTAATGCTTTATTCATTGATTAATTACTTTACAAATTTGTTTATTCTTTTTTTGTTTTTTTTGTTTATTAACTTTGCTGTAATCGTGTTTTGCCGGAAGAAGTAAATCTTTGATCGAATAGCAGCGTACTTTGAATATCAAGGAAAACGTGACGCGACGAAGCAGGGAAAAGCAAACCATTAAGAGGCGTGGTGCCTTTAGTGATTATTCTCCACTCTTGGCTTCATCCAATTTACAGATGTCTATTAGCTGTTGTTTTTTGCTTTGTCTTTTTCAATGGTTTGTTTTTCCCTGCTCCATCGCGTCACGTTTTCCTTGATATTGAAAGTAAACAAACCAGTGAACTCCCAGCTCAATTAGAGTGACGCATGACTAATTTTGCAATTCTTATTTTTTTTTCAATCGGTGTATCCGGATCTAAAGGACCCACGATCGGTTGATAGAATGTATAGGAATAGCAGTGGCGATTGAGGTAAGGAATGCAACAAAAATAGGCAGTAGAGGCTAACACTGTATCAGATATATCCGCCACACTCACATGACTTGACTCCTCTTGAGGCCATCTTGTTTACCCAGCATGACCTTTCTGCACTGAGTCTGCACTGAAAGTTTATACAGAATCTTGACATGGTAAGGGAGGGTCTTAGGTAAAGACTGTCTCCTTAGTCCTCAGGCCTTATCTGTTGGGAGATATCTTTAGAATAAAACAATAGAGAATGGGAGAGACAGAGAGAGTGAGAGAGAGAGAGAGAGAGAGAGAGAGCTAGGAGATAAGTCAAGCACCAATCAAGTGCCATCAGTGTCCAAACCTGGTTCTTCCCCAGTTCTCTTCCCTGGGCCCGGTGCCGCTTGCTTCCAGGCACTCAGCCTGATTAAACAAGAATATTAGGGAGGATGGGGAGGTTGGGGGGTGGGGGTCCATCACTCTCCTCGATCCGACCCAAGTCTCCACCCAACAAGACACCAGGTGGTGGCATCAGAGACACCCCAAAACCGCCGTTTAACTCTTATCTGGAGTTTTGCTTTGAGTCAAGTCAGCCCCAAAAGGCGCAGCTCCTCCAGAGAGTTGAAACTCGTGTATCGCTGGAAGCTAAATATGGCAAGGTCCACTCCAAACACTCAGGAGGAGTCCGAAATTAGAACTTCCAATACGAATATAGTTTTAAGGAGGAGTGTCTGTGTGTTTGTGTGCGTGTGTGTGTGTGTCGGTGAATGAAGCTAGTGTATATAATTATGTTTACTAAACATAAATAGCTAATACCATCATCTGGGGGATTGGTAAAGTTTTTTTTTCGAATAACCCGGAAAAAAATTAATGACCTAAAGGATCATGTTTGAACATCATATCATTAGGCCCATTATCAAAATAATTTCCGTATATGTTGTTAGAAACGATGTAATGTAATGGAGGTCCGAGTCAGGACACTGTCCTCCAGCTATGGTGTGGACTCCAGCATCATCACCAGAGGTTCTACCGTTCTCAGCTGGCCAGTTACCGGCCTTTACACACGATAGTCCAGATCTGACAGATGCTTGAGAATAAGCTATATGATTCTACTCGACATTGATTGTTATCCATCTGAACTTCCGGTTTCATACGGCACGTTTCTTTCGTTTCCGGGCTGATAAATATTTCAAAGTGTTTGGGTTTCATTTTGTTTCGTTCTGTTTTGAATTTGTAGTAGTTATTTGCGTGTGCATTTGTGCTATGTTTAGCTGGCCTGAGGCTTTTTTTTTAAACAAAACCTTTATTAGTCTTGAAACTTGATTTTTTTTTTGTAAATAATTATAATCCATAAACTTTTGTCTGTGCAGATTTCTGTGGCTTGCAGTTATTTCTGTTGTGTTTTTCTTCAAAATTGCATATCATTTATTGAAGTTTTTGCTGCTCTAACTGTAAGAATGAAGGAGAAAATCACATTGTACAATAGAGCTCCTCTTTATTATTCGGTTTTTGGAGTATAATTTTCTCGTCATCATATTCCAAATTTCATTCCTTCCTTCCCTGTAATCTACATCTTCCTCGAATCTTTTATTTTCTATGAACATTTTTTTTTTGTCTTTCTATTCTTGACTCTCTTCATGCCTTTTTTTTTTTCCTTATACACCTTTCCTCTTTTCGGATGAACTTGTGCGTGTCTATGTGTGCTGTTTTTGTTTTGTTGTTTTTTTAATCCGAACATTCTCTCTCTCTCTCTCTCTCTCTCTCTCTCTCTCTCTCTCTCTCTCTCTCTCTCTCTCTCTCTCTCTCTCTCTCTCTCTCTCTCTTCCTCCCTCCCTCTCTCTGTCTGTCTCTATATCTCTCTCTCTCTTTCTTTATAGCTCTCTATCTATCTATCTATCTATCTATCTATCTATCTATCTATCTATCTATCTATCTATCTATCTATGTATCTATCTATCTATCCATCTATCTATCTCTAACTCTTTCTCTGTCTCTCATTCTGTCTATCTACGCTTCTTCATGTCACTCGTTTCACTTTCTTTTTCTCCCTTTCTTCCCCCACTTACTTTTCTTGGAAAAGTATTTCTAAAAATCTGTTAAGTGCAATCAGAGATGTAGTGGACTTTCTAAGAGGTGCTGAATTTACAACTAAAAAAAATAAAGATTTAAATCTCGATCTAAATCAATCAACAAACCAACGAAATACTGCTATAAATAATTACTTTCAGGTGTCCAACTAAGAAAATCTTTAAATGCTGCTTTAGCTATCTGTAAACGCTAATGAATAAAAAATATAATTTTACAGCCAATGAAGACGTTAAAAACAATCCTCCTCTCCAGGTGATTGGTTTGGTAATTCAGATCGGCTTGGCGTGACGTGAGATCAGGGGTCTCTGAGAGTTACTGGGCGCATCCATTTTTGAAAGGCCCGTAGAGCCATTTGGCCTCACAAACAAGGTTAGCCTCTAGTAATTAAGACGCACATTGCCAGATTCGCAAATCCTAGTGGAAATTCCCACGGAATGCAGTAATTTTGTGTGGGTGACTCAGTTTTGGCATTTTTTTTTATTTTAAAAATAACTTTCAGCTTATAGCACATTATTTGGATCATACATGTTCGGAGACAAAGACCGACCCATCTGTACTATCCGCCTAACCAAAATATCCTAAGAACTTCAGTGCAGAGCTAAATTTCACCTACTTCTTCTGGTGAACCATAAATAGACTTTATATCTGATCTGAAGTCTCTCTAATGTGGCCTAGTGTAGGCGCAAAATCTACCGTAACCAGTGGTGGGCTGACTTGAGCCACAATCTTAAACTGATGGTTGACAACTGCGTGGTTTTCAAGAATTCTCACCAATCGCCAAGGGTTTACAGGTTTGTTGTGCTAAACAAAGCTTGTAGACCTTATCTTTCTAGACATTAATGATATTAAATTTGGATTGTATCGTCCACTGTGAGAAGGTGTTTGCTGTACGACGCAGATATGCGTAAATAGAGCACAACAGTAATTCCCCTCCCCCCGCCTCGCCTCCTTTTACTTCCCGTATCTACCAACCTTTTTTCCTTTCCTCATAGGACAAACGTTCGGACCAGTTTCGGCTAATTCCAAAGATAACTTCCGGCTTGGCAGGATTGATGAAATCACACGTAACGGTGTCTTCTGTGACCTTTGCTCTTTACTTCTGTAACTCATCTTTGCATAATTTACCATGTCAACAAAGTTATCATCAGATCTTCCGGTAAGCACTACTGCAGATAATTTAAATTAGTAGAGATGCATTTAGCTCAGTTCTATGTGCGTTTCAAATTATTCAATGTGCAGTGGAAAGGAATTTAAAATAAAATGAACTTGCATCAATCGAGCAAAGACTAGTTTTAAAAACTTACATTCTCTCTTCTTTTCACAACCCAACGCTCCAACAGGCCTGAAATAAAAACTCATTGAATGGAAAAAGATCAAACCTGATCGAGATCTGCATGTATATGGAAACAGATTTCTTAATTTGCGTGATCAGACTCTCGCATTTAGATTTACTCTAGTCACAAGCTTCTCTCAGTGACAGCCCAGTTAACGATGAAAAAAAGCGGATTATAACAAAACCTCAAATTCTGTTCATTTCTTCAGGGCCTGACGGAGTTCTTAACTTGGTTTAGAACGATTTGCATACAAGATCGAGCTTTCCCCTTGTAACTGTTTAACCACATCAACTCTACCGGTAAATGATCTGAGGAAGGTTCGCTTGGCTTCAAGGTGCAGGCATGGTGTGTCAAAGGGAAGTAACAACACTTTCAAAAGATGATCTCTAAAAAAATGAAGAAATGACCTCCCTTGCATCTTGATGATGATGATGATGATGATGATGAT
>JAWDGP010004859.1:0-25155 GCA_033675545.1 Elysia crispata
TTTACACATAGATTTTACAGCCTTAACGCCGTCAGAGCATCTATTTGTAAAATATGTAAAAGATTTTTTAATTCAGATAGGTTCTATAAATCTAATGTTCATAGAGATTAACTTGTCATAAGATTATCGGGTTAATATAAAAAAAACTTGGAAGATTTTTGATGTTCCTTTATCCTTTTTGTTAAGCGTGTACGTTTCAAGAAAAGAATACGTTGTCAGCCTAATGAATAGAAAGTTCACTCAGAGAGAAGCACTGAGCTCAACAGCTGTGGTTTACTAGGCTTGTATAACTTTAATTAATGAATCATTCAGTGATGGAGAGAAGGGCTAAGGCAAGATTAATTGGTGTTTTGGTTTTTTCCAGGAATTAGCAAGGAAGAAAGAAAAAAGGGAGTGGTTATGATCATCAAGTATCCTCGGGGGAAATGGTGTATGTATGATCTGATCTTTTCTTGATCCAACAATATATCTCAATGTGTGTCAATGTAAGCTACAAGCATTTTGATGTGCTCCACCAGGTTGTTGTGTTCAAATCTGTGTGGAATCCCAACAATCTTGATTTCTGTGGGAGGGGTGGGTGGTTCGTTACTCTGTCGAGGTAGTGTCTTTACTCTGGTGTTCTCTGGGAAGGCTTTCTATACTGCTGGGTATCTCTGATAATTTCTGCTAGTCCTTAAATTTTTTTTCACGTATTTGAAACTTTCCTATTTGTCTTTCTTCTGGTTCCTTCTTATAGTTCTTAAGTTGTGTCTCTAAGTCATCAAGCACCTGCCTAAGGTCCAATGACTAAGATGATTAGTATAGACATTAGGAATGTCATCTTTGGAATCTTTTTAAGGTGTGTAGCATCTAGGGGACAGGTGATTTGTAAGTTAAATCATTCTCCTTGATATTCTTGACAATTTATAATTTCCTCCTCCTCCTCACCCTAACCCTAACCTCCTCCTCCTTATTATTATTATTATTATTATTATTATTATTATTATTATTATTATTATTATTATTATTATTATTATTATTATTATTATTATTATTATTATTATTATTATTATTATTATTATTATTATTATTATTATTATTATTATTATTATTATTATTATTATTATTATTATTATTATTATTATTATTATTATTATTATTATTATTATTATTATTATTATTATTATTATTATTATTATTATTATTATTATTATAATTATTATCATGGTTATTTGTACTATTATGTATTATAGTGAGATACCTTCTCACTGATTTCTCTCCACTCTGACACTATATACCTATGTGTGTAACTCCCTTCTTTGTCCTATATATGTCCATGTTCTCTAGACTTAGGAAAAACCTAGATCAGAATAACTGAGTTTAGTTTCCAAATTAAATTTTCTATCTCAATGTGCCTTATTTATTTTATTTTTCACTCTTTCTTTTTAGACTCGACAATTTCAGCGGTTTGAAACAGCATAATGGACCAAGTTTATCTCCTGAGCTTGTGGCATTGATCATTTCAAAAAACCAGACCAATATTTGTTTCCAAGACCACATCAGCAGATGGAAAATCAAATGTGTCCATCGACTACAAAAACCACAACAGTGAGAAAAAAATCTGTGTTTTTTACGGCAATAGATATGGACAATCTTACTAAGATCAGGGCATAAAGACAAAGAAAGCGTCAGAAAGCCATCATATATGCAGACAGGGAGTTACGAAGGAGAAGAGAGCGATGAGGTTTAAAATTAAGCTTAAGATTCTTGATACCAAAACAGAAAAGGGTGCAGTGATAGTTCACAAAGTGAAGGATATGGAAGAGAAGAAGAAAAAGACAAGCATCAGGTTAAAAAAAGTAAAAGAGGACTGTCCCATGTGTGTATGTGTTCCTGCAGTAAGAGCCCACATGCTGGCCCCAGCCAACCCTCAATATGAGATCTACAGTGCATCTCACAGGTGAACAAGGGTGTCTATTGAACACATCATTGGGGTATTGATTAGAGCCCACATGCTGGCCCCAGCCAACCCTCAATATGAGATCTACAGTGCATCTCACAGGTGAACAAGGGTATCTATTGAACACATCATTGGGGTATTGATTAGAGCCCACATGCTGGCCCCAGCCAACCCTCAATATGAGATCTACAGTGCACCTCACAGGTGAACAAGGGTATCTATTGAACACATCATTGGGGTATAGATTAGAGCCCACATGCTGGCCCCAGCCAACCCTCAATATGAGATCTACAGTGCACCTCACAGGTGAACAAGGGTATCTATTGAACACATCATTGGGGTATTGATTAGAGCCCACATGCTGGCCCCAGCCAAACCTCAATATGAGATCTACAGTGCATCTCACAGGTGAACAAGGGTATCTATTGAACACATCATTGGGGTATAGATTAGAGCCCACATGCTGGCCCCAGCCAAACCTCAATATGAGATCTACAGTGCATCTCACAGGTGAACAAGGGTATCTATTGAACACATCATTGGGGTATTGAAACAATGGTTACACTGAGCAGGTGAACAAGGGTATCTATTGAACACATCATTGGGGTATTGAAACAATGGTTACACTGAGCAGAGGGCTATGGATTGTCCACTTAAGGTGCAGTCAAGGTATTCTCTGTTGTGCACCAACATGACAATAGATATGGGCATACCTGTTTTCCAAGAATTATGCGGTTGTGACGCTTCAAGTACATGCTGGACCCAGAAAGTCGGAGGTCATCCTGTGATAGCAAATGCTGTTGGAGATTGGCATGTAGCCAAGCATAACTGTGCATGTATTAAATATTAATTTGCAATTTCATTTATTATTTTTAATAATTTATCTAGAGATACAAGAACACTTACTCTAGTGGATGTTACATCACTCTTCAAGTAATTCAGCAAAAAATTTATCTTCATGTTCATTAAAGGATTTTCTTAATAACCTCCCTCTGTGTTTGATTACTCTTTTGTTCAATCTGATATTAATTGGTCTCAGTTTTCTGCTGTCAATTAAGGTGGAGGAGATGCCACCAACATGCATGTGTTTAGCTCTACATCAACATTCTAAATCCTCTTATTTATCTACAAACAAAAAGTGCCTAGAGGTGCTTTTGTGGGAATTCACAGCTGTTCATTTTATATGTACCCACACATGACGAGGACTTAGAGCAAAAAAAAAAAAAGGAACAGAATTTTTGTGGGATTTTTTTTGAATTAGCCAATATCTTTATTAAAAGGTTGTTTTCTTGTAGCACATGAAGTACATGACAACTTTGAGACATTGAAATGCTGGAGCAACAGTAGCAATACATATTTTGTAACAAAATAAACATCTCGTGTATTTTGCGAGTTGTAGTGGTCAGCTAAGCCATCTTAAATAAGACCTTCTTAGTTAATCTAATTTTTGTTTTCTTTGTCAGAATTTGTAACCTTTCCTGACTTCACTTAAATCTTTCTTTTTTTTATTTTTTTTTCCAGACAAGATTAATGAAATTTAGATGTAACATAATTAAAATTCTGTAACACAGAAGACCTTCTAAATAAATTTTCATTCAAGACGTGGATTTATATCTAAAGTGCCTTGATCTTCTGAAGTTTCAACTGAGACAATTCTTTTTCTTCACAATATCATCGTCATCAAATGTCATCTTGAAGTTTTTCTCTATCCTGTTTTTCGTCAATGCTGCCCAGTGTAGATACACAGGGCTTTCACCGTTTAACACCTCTCCTTTTATAATTTTTGGGCTTAAAAAGAAATCACCTGTTACATTAAGGAGTCAATTGCATTTTGTTAAATAAAGGCCTTTAAACAAAAATCTTTCTTTGGATACATAGATATCTAAGATATTGATTAACACTAAGCTAAACTCACTTAATTACAGCATACATTGTGCAGTATCAGTAGGCCTACTAATTGCACAACCCAACTGTTCTGCTGCGTACAGCGTAGGTACATTATTTCTCATTCTCAATAGAACAGCAGACCTAATTATAGAATAGATGATCATCCGCAGGAGTAAGGCTAAAATAGAAATAAATAGAAAGAGGCTAATGTAGCTCAACAGTAATTCATCTTTCATTTTGATTATTTAGTAGGATAGATGACTTATGCTAAATCTTTTTTTCTTGAAACTTGACTTTGGCTACTTTAAATTAATTGTATCAATAACCATTTAAAAGAACAAATCAGGAAAAATCACATTAGATAGAAAGTTGCAATGAAATAAATAGTACTAGCAAGAGATGTGTATTTTTACTATTCACAAATTTAAAAAAAAGTACTGTATATATAAAATAAATCCAGTGTGTAATTTTGAATAAGTACCGATAAACATGAATTTTTTTTTCTTAGTTTCAATTGTTGCCCATAAAATGAAATTTTTTTCCGCAATCTAGAATTTCAAAATTATCTGCTGTTCCTGCTAAAATCACAGAGTTCAATATTTTCAGCTGCATGACATCACAAGTAGAGCAGGAATACCTGATGAGTCCTATGTCATGGTGGGGATCTACAAATCATGGTTAACTTTTATTCCTATTTCTGCTGTCTCGAAAGCTAGAAGTTTCAAATAAAGTGCAAATATATTCTTTTATTTAACAATATAAACTCTTGCAGGATTTTCACGATATTTTACTAGTACTGTCAAAGAAGTTCGTTGATAGACTATTTAGATCTAAGTAGTGTTATTTAGAAGGGCATAAAGAGATCACTCCTGTATCAAATAAACTTGTCACCAGTAAAGGAAAAAAATCCTTTACTGAAAACCTAATATGTGTAATTATATATATATATATATATATATATATATATATATATATATATATATATATATATATATATTATAAAAAAAGTTGGAGGGGGGTCCTAATTTACCAAGAGGGTAAGCCTATGTGTTCATACAGTTTACCAGTTTCTTACCACCCTACTTGCTTCATCTTTGCATAAATCTATATCATGGCAACTAGAGTTCTCGTACATATTTGGCATGTTTAGATCTACGCTTTTTATTTTTAAGTCATTGACTGTTTGATATAATTGGGCCATAATGAGATGATAGCAGTTGTTTTCTACAATACTGAGTAGGCCTTCTCTAGAGCCAAGGATACAGGGCTTTATAATGAAATCCGTTTCCAGCCGCAGATTTCAAGAGCCAACCAGGATTCGAGCCCCTGACCTCCAGCTAGTCAGTCCAACTTAACTATTATGGCCCGATAATACCTTTGCATTTGAAATTTTTTTTATTTCGATCACCTGTATATCTACAGTATATATAAATTCCAAATGAAGTTCTCTTCCTGAGCTGCCTTTCTCAGACACCATCTTATAATTTAATAATCAAGTTTTCACAGCTCAAGACCCCTGGTTCAAATTACCATATAGCAACTCGAGAGTTCCATAGTGTATTTGGTGGGGGTTGTAATAATCTCTGCACTAATAAAGGTCACAATATTATTTTTTGCCTAAACATTCTTTCTTTATATTAAATGAATAACATTTCAATGCATCTTCAAAATCTTGCTAGCACATAAGTTTTGCCAAAGTGCAGTTCAGCTCAGTAAACCTCAGAGACTACTGCATTTTGTGAAAAGGCTGGATAGTCAGTGTGTGTTATGTCATAAAATCATCATGTGAAAGTATTATGTAAGGTGTTAGACTTTATGTTGCTAAAATACACACAGCCATCAAATCAGTACTGGAAGTTTCATTTTGAACGAGATTTTTAATTTAAAATGAATTTATACATGTACTTATCTATTATTAAAAGGCAGACCAAGGTGATGTTCTGCATAATTAGTTTAGTGGACAATCCATATGTATGGTCTACTTCATAACTTTGCTGTAGGTGAGGTTTAAAACTGCAACGTTTTCTGCTACTATTGCATAATCACAAAAAAGCAATAACCTTTCTTTTTTTTAAGTTAGAGATCCATATACAGCAGTCTCTGGATAAAGACAGCCAGATAAACCGACGCTACGGCTTAACATACGCTGCAGCATTCTGACCGATTTTTTACTATGTAATCAGAATATTCTAAACACACGCGACAACACCTAAACGCTTTCAAAAGGGAGTGATTACCAGAAAAATAAAAGAGATAGCTACACTTATTGAGGTAATTATTGCTCTCAATTATCACACAGCAAAGAGTTATGTCTCATTGTTTGCAATCTGTGCATGCATTTTCACTGAATAACTGTGTTTGTAAGGGATGGGCGACATCAAAGGTCTTGAGAATTGAAGCTACAGATGCGGGAAGGGGCAAGATGATGCAAATTCAATACCTGTCTACCTCGCCAGTCGCGTGGCCGTCGATAAGATACTGCAGCTAGCATTTTGGTCTCTCCCCCTCCCAGTTTCAAGTTTGTAAAAATAATACCTGACGTGTGAGGCATCTAATTAGAACTGTAGACCTAATCCAGTCTGGCACATACATTGTGATTTCATCAGTAGCTTTATTGTTCTTCAATCAGCCTTCTCAGTTATCTAACTAATCTTTTTTTTTTTGTATTCAAGATTCCAATGCAGTTTAGATCTAGGTGAAGGACTACTTTTGATCTAAGTAAAAGATCTGAAACAGTATATACGTGAAACTCATAAGACCTAGTATTTATGAAATGATGCAAGGGAATGATCTTTTTATCCTAAACGCACGCTATTGAAGCCTTCGGAAGACCGTGGGTTCATCCGGTGAGTACTGTACTGTGTCAAGAATCTACAACGTTTAAATTTTCTGCAGAGCAGGTTTATGGTGATTTGCTTGTGCTAAGAATGGTGATGAGTGTGTAGAAATTTGATCTGATATACTGTACTGGGTATATTTGTATCAGTTTTGAACTTTGAAATTAGGTTCCCATGCAATATATGTTTACATTTTCACCATTTGATTTCAGTACCTTCAATTCAATAAAATGTTACCTCTTACAATATGACTTTTTTTTTTTTTTTGATTTTTTTCTTTTTTTATTCACAACTTGTTTGGTTTGCAAGATCCTACTTCTAATCCCAGACATCATACCTTTATATGTCAAAATAGTCTAAAACTATTCCGGAAGAAATAAGATGATTTTATTTAGTTTCTCAACCCTAACAAAATTTAGGCAGACAATTCGAATTTCAACAGTCCATGCTGTTATTAATATGTGTTTCATTGTTGCCCTTTATTTATTTTCAAATTTATAACTCGAGTCTGCCAAAAAGGACAAAATGTGCCCATGAGTTTTAAAAAAAAAGTTACTAAAAGCATGAATTTGTGCTTCATTATACATACAAATATCACAATGATATACACTAAAAAATAAAACAAATTACTACAATTTTTTGACATTTTTTTATTCAACTGAAAAACAAAAATATGAAAAGTAAGAGGAAAAAAAGAGTGAAAAAGTGGGGATTAAGTGAAAAAAAGAGGAAAAAACCTGGAATCTTGGTTGGCGCATTTAGTGGACATTGCTCCAGAGAGTATACGGCCCCTGGTGGAAAGGATCGAGAGAAATTTGGAAAGAGAAGCCAAGCTCAACTTTTTGGATACCCAACTGGACATAAATCGGATCTCTGATTCTTTGTCAGCTGTTGGCATAACAAGAGCTTCTGTTTTATCACCACCAGCACAATACACACCTACACCTTTATACTTTTATATCCACCCAGCTGGAGTCTTGGTTGGCGCATACATCACCATTGTGGTGTTTGTTGATTTCGAACAATATTGTGGGACTGAGAAAGTGTCGAGGAGTAAAATAGTTGACTGGTTTTGTGAATCACTGCATCAAAAAAAAATATTGCATAGAGAAAAGCTTCAAATATGCCATGGAAATCTACACTTGTTTGTGCAAAAATAATCATAGAAACCCGGATGATCTGAAACACTTTTTAGACAGTAAATTTGAGTGCTTCAGTCAGAATTCAGTCCCTTATTCATGTACCAGTGTGGACCAAAGGAGGACATGGTCCCTGTGATTAGGGTTAAAACCTCTGTTTTGGATAGCGAAAAAATGAAAAAATTAGAGCCTTGACTTCACTATCTAAAGAACTAACCGTTGAAAACGATGAAATTAAGGCAAAGCTTGCAACTTTGATTTAGATACTACGAATGCTATCTTGCAGACTTTGAAGAAAGAACATTTGTCAACAAAGTTTTCTTTGAAATTACAAAAGACGTTTTAGAGAAAACTGGAAAGCCAATGAAGAAAAATCTGAATCTCATGAAAAAGAATTGTTATTACTACGATCCCATGTACAATCATAAAAGAACAAGTGTCACAGTTTGGGAATCGAGAATGCACGTTTGAAAAGTTAGTTGGAGATTAACAAGTCATGCTTTGAGTCGGATGTGTGTCTGAAGGCCAGTAAAAATAATATGTATACAGATGACTGTAGACGGACAATTAGTGCTTGAAAGTGTGAAACGGGACTGAGTGCTGCTAATGTGGGTATAGTGTTAGAAATTGCAGGAGAGCGAGTTTTTAATCACAAGTTCATAGAAAGTTTGCCTTGCAAAAAGACTTGTTTAAACAAGTGTGATAAAGGACATGCATTTTCATCTCTTCAAGTGACGAAAAAGATTCTGGGTTCTGAACATGTAACAATACACTCTGATGCCACATCAAGAGACCATAAGAAGATAGCTGATCACCAAATATCTCTTGATGGTGCGGCTTGTTTGTATTTAGGGTTTGCACCACTTGCATCTGAGGATGCCCAGGCATTATTAGATCTTACAATAAATATCCTAAAAGAGTTGTCATCATTTTATGAAGAATCCGATCCGATTTTTAAATCCTTGTTGTCAAAGATCAACAGCACTGTGACAGATAGGGCAGCTGGCATGAAGTTATATGATCAAAAGTTGCTTGAATTTATGAAATCTGAATAGGGATCAGATGTCAAACTGCACTTCTTACATTGCAACGCTCATTTTTTGTTAGGGTAAGAGCGGCCTGGACTAGGAGAGAGAGGCAAAACTACATAATATCAGAACCTTATGTGAGAATTCAAGTTAAAGAAACATAGTTTTTTTTCCTCAAAACGAGACATATGAAACGAATTTCTCTTGGCCAGTTCAGTGTAACAATAAAAATATGCAAAACATGTGACATTATATGTATATATATATATATATTAAAACAGTGAGAATGAATATTCTTTTTATATATTGGGTAACTTTTAAATCTTCACGCGATTAAAACAAAATGATAATTAAAATAAAATGTTTAAACTTTATCAGATTTTAATCTTTGTTTATAGAGTTCATGGCTGAAACCAAACGCATGACTTTTTACTCCATCAGGCTTTGACCCAGACTATATTTACCATCGACTGCTAAATCTCCCTACCAGTTCGTGTAGGAACGCTACTGAGTTGTACACGAACTGCTCGGTCAGATCCCAAAATATAGTATAGAATAAAATAGTAAACATTTTGTAGGGTCTGACATGGTGAGAATTTTTCGATAATAAAACAGTCGTTTGAAATAGAAAAGGATAAAAACAACTTCTTTAGGTTATATATACATTTCACGAAATTATTGATTGCGTATTATTTTCAAAAGTGTTGAAGAGGTGCTGAAAGGGAAAAAAGTTCAGATTCTTTTTTTTTTTTTTTTTTTTTTTTTGTTTTGTTTTTTGGCAGATTTCGGTAAAAGAAACTTAGGCAATTCTGGTATGTCTCGAAAATATGAACGATATATTTAAAACAGTTAAAAATGAAGTAATGAGAAAATGTCATATAGAAGAAAATACGTAATTTAACTTTTCAGCTTCAAAATTTAATGACAGTGTCTGTTTAAAATTCAACAAGTTTTTTTGATTGAAAACATTTAAAGTATTTACACAAAAATATAGTATAGAATAAAATAGTAAACATTTTGTAGGGTCGAATATGGTGAGAATTTTTCGATAATAACACAGTCGTATGTAATAGAAAAGGATAACAACAGCTTCTTTAGGTTATATATATATTTAACACATTTCAAGAAATTATTGATTGTGTATTATTCTGTATTATTTTCAAAAGTTTTGAGAGTAATTTAATGAAAAATAGCTTAAAAGAAAGTTATAAAACAATCAGAATGTAACAAAGTGAATATTAAATGTTGCCAATAACACCTGGATTTGATATAATATTTGACAGGAGCAAAAATTCTGAATAGAATATGTATATTACATCTAAAACGAATTGTTAGGAATCTTTCCAATTAGTTTTAGTGTGATTGTAGATGTAAAGGATTCATAGCTTGGGCGCCCTTCGCTTCATACTTTCTATAAAAAAATTTTCTATTTTTTTACAAGCATAGCGTTTCTATTGGTTATTGATATTTTGGTGTAGAAATCTACCAGCGAAAGCACTTATTGCACTTCCTACAGCTCCACCTACACTTCCTGCAATTACAGAAGCTTGGGCCGCGACAGCACTTCCTGCCGCTACAGCAGCGTCTACGCCAGCTGCCACTCCAGCAGTTCCTCCTGCACTTCCTGCCACTGCAGCAACTCCTCATGCACCTGCCAATGCAACAGCTCCTCCAACAGCTGTCGCAACAGCAACTCCAGTAAAAGCACAAACCAGGGCAAAACCAACTAAATGGAAGATGTTTACTCTAAAGTTTCGCTTAATCTCTTTATAGACCAAATGAAGCTGATGAGTTTTATTTTCTATTTTTTTTTCAATTTCCCGTATTTGCTTTATGGCCGTTTCTTGGTTCTTTTTAATATTTTCTTGGTTGTGGATATACAGTGAATAACCTTCGTCCACTGACTCTTTGACACGCTCAAGTTTCTTTCTAATTTGTCTTGAAAACGATGCGTGTTGGTCTTGTCTTTGGATGAATAATAAGACCCGAGAACATTCTCTAGACAGCTCTAGAAGTTTATCCTGGCTAAATTTCCCCTTTGTCTCTTGTAATTTATCTAACAACAAGCTCACTTTAGTTAAAATTTGCTCTTGTTTGTACTTTTCATCATCTTTTAATAACTTTGCTCGTTCAAAATTTTTGTCTGTGTATTTTTTATCTATTGCCTTAACAAAAGAAAGCACCTTGTCGAATTGTTTTGTTTTTTCAGCCTCATCTTTGGTCGCATTATTGAACAACATGATTCTGTTTCCGCATTCCCTCATTACATCTCGAAAATCCCCTTTTTCATTTCGGCACCAGTCCTCAAATGTTAACCCGTCCTCCGCATGGTCATCCTCAAAATTGTCACCGGCTGTCAGAACCAAGATAAACATCTGCTTCGCAAAGTCTGGGCCAAAGATATCTTTCAGGAACTCGAAAACTTTCATGTCCTCGGATGTAAAGCGATTGCCATACCTTCCGACATACAGAAATCCGTCGTACCCGTCAGGACATGCGACCATTGCTTCTTTTATCTTGGTCTTCACAAGTTCAAAACCTTTTTTTTCGTCTAGCTTGGTATCGCACACGCCTGGAAGATCTACGACCTGCGTGTCACGTTGGAAAATAAATCAAGTTTAGCAAAACTGTAAACTACTTTTCGCTCCTAAGAATGGTTTTGATTGCATTGGCGTCTACTGTTCTCTTAAATGTTTAGACTTATGTAAAATATTTTATAGGTGAACTTCCATTTATGCTGGGAAAAGATTTTTAATTGCAGTATCAAATGGTTCATGAGTATGATTTTGTTGTTCTTGTTGTGAATAAATAAAAATACAGTTGCTTAGTACTTTTTAGTGACAATTAAAAGATCGCTTCAAATGTAGAAAGAAAACAATAAATGAAGTGCAAACTATTTTTTACGTGAACCCGTTCAAACTTCGACCGATGACAATAACTTGAAAAAGTAATGATAGTTCTAGCATTAATATCAAATTTTTGATATTTTATACATTCCTTTAGAAGAGAGTTTTTTCAGCAAAGATCAATGCTAGAATGTTAGGTACAATATTTTGTTCTGATGATTCGAATTCCTGCCTCGAGAAAGATTTGCTCTGATACCATCAATACTATCCGCCTGACTCCAAATTGAGTATGTAATTCTAAGTCATGAAGAAGATCTAACCTCAAACTTTTTATGTTTCCTACCTTGATTACTCTTCCTTTGTACTCTCTCACATCAAAATCTGTTGTGGCTGTCTCAGATTCTGTTCCACATGAAACGTTGAAAGCCTTCTTGCCTAAAATGCTGTTTCCTGTACGACTCTTTCCTACTCCTGTTTTGCCTATGAGAAGTAGGTTAAGCCCAGGGCTCTCTTCACAAGCCATTGTCTGGGACAGAGAAAACAACACACGGAGAGATTAGGTTAGTTTCACTTTGCGTGCGTCCGAAAAATGACCGTCAAATATAGTTTAATAGCACATGTGTCTGAAAACAAACATTTTCCAAGGGGGGAGGGAGGGGGAAGGTATAAATGCCTGCCAAAGCTGAGGAAAGGAAAGAATGGCTGGATCAACACTTCCAGCAAACTTATTCATCTTACTCTCACACCAAATATCTTTCCATTTGCAGACTAAATGTGGCTCCAAACACATGGAACAGCTCTAGTTTTATCCATGGCTCCCAGTTATGAGAATAGGTTTTTGGAGACCTTGAGGAGAAACTGGTGGACATTAGTTCAGACACACCTCATGTCTGACTGAGATAGATCGATGATGATATTCTCTTTACTTCGACCAAGGTCGCTCTCACCTAGAGACCTTCATCACGCATGCAAACGACATCCACCCATCAATAAAATTTACAAGAATCATACCCACCACCAGCATACATATCCTTGACTTCATAGTGACTCGGCAAACCGGCACACTACAGTCGATGTATTTAACTAATTCTACTGGTCCTCATGACATGGGTCGTCAAAATCTCCTCGTCGGAAGAGACCCTCACAAACGGGCTCAGCCAACTTTTCACTTTTCAGAAACCTCCACACCACTCCAGAACCGTTTTACCAACCATATATCGGCCATCAGACATAACAACTCTACTTCAATAGCCAGATATTTAAACTCCCCGGGACATAGCTCCAAGCACTTACAGATCGTAGCCATTGATAGACCTCTATCCTACGGCTTTATTGGACCACGTAAAAAAAGAAATGAATAGGAATTATATGATCCATTGAGCCCAATGACATCAATGTGATAGAGCATATATTATTCCCCATCTTGAATACACACTTACTCTACTCAGTGTGATAAAAATAATTAGGAGCCACTTAATTTCATCTGGGTCCTTATTACCCAGTCAAGAAAAACCTTCAAACAGTCGCAAGATATAATCCCATTTGTTGTTGCTATTATTTAAGTGAATATATAACATAAGGGCTTACATTACCAGCATAAAAATCATCATTATTCATTATGCGCTCCTCCATTTGATTAACTCATCCTACGAATCATTATCATTATAATCATCACAACCAGTATGATCATCATCATCAACATGATCAGCAACTACAAATATACAGCAACATCACCTAATATACTGTTCTTTTCGTTGTTGCTATTATCATTCTTCTTCTATATATTATTACTTTTCTTTTTATTATTATTATTATTATTATTATTATTATTATTATTATTATTATTATTATTATTATTATTATTATTATTATTATTATTATTATTAGTAGTAGTAGTAGTAGTAGTAGTAGTAGTAGTAGTAGTAGTAGTAGTAGTAGTATTATTATTATTATTATTATTATTATTATTATTATTATTATTATTATTATTATTATTATTATTATTATTATTATTATTATTATTATTATTATTATTATTATTATTATTATTATTATTATCATGATCATCATTATCATCATGATCATCAACATCATCAATACTGTTGTTTATTATACGTTGTCTTCGTCATTTGGGTGGTTACAATAAATATCATTATTATTGTTATAATAAATATTTTAGGAGGAGTAGTAGTAGTATTAGTAGTAGTGGTAGTAGTAGTAGTAGTAGTAGTAGTAGTAGTAGTAGTAGTAGTAGTAGTAGTAGTAGTAGTAGTAGTAGTAGTAGTAGTAGTAGTAGTAGTAGTAGTAGTAGTAGCAGTAGCAGTAGCAGTAGCAGAAGTAGTAGTAGTAGTAGTTGTTGTTGTTATTGTAGATGTGTATAATAATTATTACTAAGGGTTTGCTCATAAGGCACAATTTTTTACGTTGTTGGCTTTCAAGGTTTATCCGTTATGCGGTCTGTGAGTAAAAAAGAGAGAGAGAAAGATAGAAAGAGTGTCATAGATAGACACAAAGACACATAGACAGACCGACAGGACAAGTATATACTTTAAAAACAGGATGTAAACAAATATTACACAATTCCTAAGTAAAAATTTGTAATTCACACAATAAGCTGAAATGAAAAATTTTTTTTTTTATAAATAACGCTTATATATTATTACTAACAATACTATATTTACAGATATTACCACACATCATTTATTTTTTAATCTCACCTGACAAGCTCAAGGTCTCGCATCAGAATCAACGTTTAAACGCTACCTGATATTTGGGATTTATTTTTGTAACTTGCTTCATGATATGGCTATGATAAAACCTTTTTTATATCCGTGAATGTTTATGTTATAACAACATCGGCTTGGCCTAGTGAAAAAAAAACTGATATCAGTTGTTGCGATGTTAAGACCCTGGCTATGACTAAAATAAACGTGCCCTTATAGCAATCAAAACTCTTAACAAAGGTTGTTGGGTACCTCAAACTAGAAAAATTTGATACGGATAAAGTTTTAACAGCTCGAGCTGAGTCCAACAAGAAAAAAAAGTTATAAATATTCTATTATTTTCGGTGCTCTTAAGTTTACAATCATATAAAAATGCTTTTCTTTGACATCCATATTATGAATTAGTAAAGAAAACTTTTAGATAAACTATCATTAAGTTAGACGTTAAAAGGGACAAGACGCTGCTTTGTCTGATTTGTAATGAATATACAAGTTAAGACATCAATGATAATTTTAGTTCAGTTTTCCCCTTTTTTAGATTTTAATTCGGAGTTTTCTTTTGCTTTTGAGTTTTCACAATAAACACTGTTAGACCGGTTCCATTCAATTTTCTTTTATTTTTGTTTCTCGAATATGAACCCCATTTGGTCAATATCATATTGTAAAAATGTCGATTAAACCAGTTGATTTGTCATTGAGTTACATATTATTCTGAAAAGAATCGTTAAGTAATTCTGTAAAGTCGTGTGCTATTTGCATTTTTTTTAACTCTTACTGTCACGAATTTACAGATAGCACGATTCCCTTGAAGGAAGTAAACATTCGTTTTCCTTAGGAAATTACAGCCTTATGAAAAGCGCCAATAATCATCTATAAATAGTTTGGGAAAGTACGGATTTTTCTAGCATTTTCTTTGTCATTTTCATGTGACTTTATAAAAACTGCTGGCCCGCTTTTGTTTTGAGATAAAATAACTGTACTGCTCTCTGATAAGTTGATACTGTTTTTAACATGTAGATATCGACATGCTTCACGGCATGGTAAAGAGGAATGTATATATTATTTTTTTAATGCTAGACGCAGCACTTTATGCTATTCCCAGATTTGGACGAAGGTGTAATATTAATGTAAAATTAAGGTTAAAAAAAATACAAACGGTGAAAATAAAACTTGAGCAGTTTTTAAATTTATTTTTTTTTAGCTATTTTTTTTTCAAAATTGTCTAAAAAGCTCAGAAGATTGAAGAGAGCAAGATATATATATATATATATATATATATATATATATATATATATATATATATATATATATATATTATCAAAAAAGGGAGAAAGAATTGACAAGTCAGCCAGGGAGACGATTTCAGATTTGAGGACGTTCTTAACTACTGATAATTGGAGAGAGAGGAAGAGGAATACGGAGATAGCAGGAAACAAATAATTTTATGAAGAGAAGGTGGAGAGGGGAGAGATTAGGTTTATATGCAGCAACTTTGTTTGGGACCGGTGGTTTTTTATCATGTACTCTATATGGGCGATAAGCTATTGAGGACAGCAACTGATGGGCGTAGCTTGGATATTGAAATGTTTCTTTTTCAGTCCCAGAGGCAAGGACTTCATTATATGTCGCTGTAACCTCCAGAGACGTTTAAACAATTCAGCTACTGTCAGTCAACAATAAAACTCTTACTGCTGCGGATTTCTATACATTTCACTTTCAAGTAAGACTAAATGATTTCAACATAGTATTCAAGATGCGCAACTTGACGCAACAATATGCTGTAGACCAATGGACAAAGATAGAAGCCAGTCGTCTAGAGAGGGTAAGGAGATATCAGACAATTACTTCGTTATAAAATTAAGTCGCTGCACCCTCCAGAGACGTATAAACAATTCAGCTACTGTCAGTTTAAGGAAAGGGCTGGATAGATGGAGACTCAACCCTACGACCAGGGGGAGGGGCTAGTTTGAGGATTCGAATCAAAGACTTCTCTACTGCCAACACAGTGCTCTCAAGATAGAGCATTAGGTGTATAGACAAGAGGTATTAGAACAGAGGGAGAGAGTGTGTCGAATAGAAAGCGGAAAGGAAACTCATCGTAGTCCACCACCCCCTCCCTCTTGATGTTCAGAACCTGTTTCTCTCACTAAATACTTTGCTCTAAACGACCCGATAATGTGTAATCGATCTAGGAAGGGAAGGGTAGAGGGAGGGAAAGAGGACGGGGAAAATGGAAGAGGAAGATAACAGAAGAAGAAGAAGAAGAAGAAGAAGAAGAAGAAGAAGAAGAAGAAGAAGAAGAAGAAGAAGAAGAAGAAGAAGAAGAAGAAGAAGAAGAAGAAGAAGAAGAAGAAGAAGAAGAAGAAGAAGAAAAGCAAAACCAAAAAAATGAAGAGGAAACGATCAACAAAAGGAGGAATGAAGAGTACAAGAAGAAGAAAGGTGACAATGGTTAGAAGATGAGAAAAACTTTGGGAAAGAGATATAAAAATTTCAAATGTAGAACTAGACTGATTGTTATCGAGCGATAGACAGACAGACGGACACAGAAAGTGGCAAAAATATTGAGAGAGATACCGTGGTAGGGAGATATGTAGATAAGAATCGATAACTAACACACTTCCTCAGAAAACGTATCGTATTCACGGCACATGCAAGCTCTATTTACGGTTATTCTATCATTGTAGTTGGGAAATATTTGAAGTGAGGAAATATCGACTGCCCTTATCCAGCGGACACTTTAAGGTAAGCATGCATGACGGTGGTCTGGTTTTTCGGGGAAAAAAAACTGAATTGCTCTTATCAGGTAAAACATGTTTTGCTATTGAATCTTTTATCTGTCATTTTCTGAGGAAAAAGCCTGCAGAACCTGTCCTTGGTGTGAATTTCACGTGAAGGTATGGACAAAAGTACGGATTGCTGTAGATAGCTTTCCATCTCGTTTACCTCACAGACAAAATATACTGTAGCGTTAATTCAGTGTAAAATAGCCACCATTTAAACATAAGGACAAAGTAAAATTCAGTTGTATTTAACAAAGAAAACGATATGCCTTTAAATGTGGCTTCGAAATGTACAGAAATGAAAAACAGAAGACTAATAATAAAAGGGTTACATATGTTAGCCACAGCTAGACACAGATTGAAGAAAATGTAATGGTTTGGGAAGGAGCAAGGTGCAATTTTTTTCTCTTCTTGTCGCAGTCGCAGGGTCCAGTGCACCGGCCTAGGGTTAAAGTGAGGTACATCGTAGCGTCGTTGATAAAAGGATTATTTGAGGTTAGCGTTTGTGTGTTTATTTAGAAGGGGAAGTTGATTAGAGTTAGGCTGCGTATTTGAGTCAATATGTTGTGAGGGGCCGTGGGAAAGAAAATATAATATGCGTTTGAAAAATCTTACAATAGAATTGGAAAATACAGAATAAGTCGATTTCCTCTAAAGATTGTCTTTAAGGGGGAATTACATTCATTTGTGCCAAGACTCTCTTTATTTCTTTGCTTCTAAAAATTTCCTCTAGAGTTTACATACTTTCATATATATATACTTCAATATTTTTTTTTTTTGGTGGTGGTGGTTTTTGTTGTTGGTTTTTTATTGTTTTTTTTTGTTTTGTTTTTTGTCGTTTTGTTGTTTCTTTGTCTGGTTTTGTTTTGGTTTTCTCTTTTTTCGTTTTTTTTTCTTGGGGGGAGGGAGTTACTTCCCCTTACGGCTCCTTGCCTGATGTGTTTAACACTTAATTTTTTCTAGACCTAATTCCTTGTAAATAATTATTTTGTTTCTCGTTTTTCAATCGCTTCTTTCTCTTTTTCACACCCCTTTATCTTTATCTCCATATCTTTACATTAACGTACTACTACTACTACTACTACTACTACTACTACTACTACTACTACTACTACTACTACTACTACTACTACTACTACTACTACTACTACTACTACTACTACTACTACTACTACTACTACGACTACTACTACTACAACAACAACAACAACTACTACTGCTACTACTACTACTACTACTACTACTACTACTACTACTACTACTACTACTACTACTACTACTACTACTACTACTACTACTACTACTACTACTACTACTACTACTACTACTACTACCACTATGAATGCTACTTTTACAACTCTCCTTTTTCCAACTTGTCTTTCTCCTCCTCCTTGGGCTGCAAGATTTTCTTGACCAGCAGAACTGTTAGAAGTGCTCCTAAAAATCCTATAAGCGACGCTGGAACTGCAATGCACAAAGTAAATTAATATTAAATTGAATTATTGGAGATTTTCATGGCTTCATATCGTGATAACTGTCGTTGATTTCTATTGGTTTATAGTAAACTGGCAAAAAAAAAATATAACCGCCTATTCAAATTTTTATTCGAAAAAAATTCCAATGACGGGTAGAGATATAAACACGGACAAGAGAAACATCAGAAATTAGAAAATTAGAACATCATTTTTTACTGAGCAGTGTTTGTTTAAGAGAGGAAATAAATGTGGATTATCCAGGCATTTAAACTATGTGGATTTAGTAAAGAAAATGTAAATTGTAAAGGACGGATGATAGAGGTCGAATGTAACAAAGTTTTCTGTAAAATACTTGTCAAGTTTTGTTTGCTCCAAAGAAAAAACCTCTCTGGATTTTTCTATCTTCTGTACCGTTACTCTGTACGCATTTTTTAATTTGAATGTTTTGCAATATTGCAAATTGTGAGAACCACAGGACACCACTACCGGTTTATCGTTGTTTTTCAAAGATACCTCGAATTTCGAAAAGAAGTATAATCCATTTTTCCCTGTGAAAGGATGATAAATATTGCTAACAAGTGCCCATAAAGTTTATTTTAAAAATTATGTCAAATCTTTCTAAAAAAAACATTTCCTCAGCGTCATTTTCGATTCTAATTTTTACAAAATAAAAAAAATGAAGTAAAACGAGCAGTAAATTAGAACTTGATCGAAAATAAAAACATAAAAGGAGGACAGGCTAAAGTAGTAAGGGGAAAAAAGGAGAAGGCTCTGTTAAAAAAGATTCAAACTAAAAAGCTCTTAACTATAAATAAGCAAATCGTGACTAATAAACAAGAAGGATATGAAAGTAAAGCAATAATACTGCCACCTGGTTTCAGACCAAGATATGTTGTAGCTTGTTTTATGCTGGGCTACAAATTGTTATTGTCAAAGCATGGTCACCAGCACAGTTTCAAATTTATTGAAGTGTAATTTTCTGACCAAATATAAATTATGTGGACAGTTACGTAAAGAGCAAAAAATACAGCAACCAGGTCAAATCATCTTTTAATACACTCAATACATTAATGCTTATTGAAGCCATATGATAAAAGACAAAGTTGAATCAAACTACATAATTACACATATATGTGTATGTATATATATATGTATATATATATATGTGTGTGTGTGTGTGTGCCTAACTGAGAGAGAGAGGGAGTGTGTATATGCCTTTTCTTACACCTATCTCTTAGATAATAGTTACAACAAGTTCCATTTCCTTGAAATGCAACTGTATATAAATCTAGACGATTAGCTCACAAACTGTCCGCCATTTGTACAAGCGTCACACCGTCTCATTACTATTAGCATAACTTGCTTAAATGTACAATTAATTTTACATTCAAAATTAATTATCACTGAAAACTAATAACGTCACGTCTTTTCGTGCTTTATATTGATAGAAAGACATCGGGTGTAAATGTTCCAGTTGAAAGGTAACAACTTATGGGATCGATCCAACATGAAAACAAATCAAATCTTATGGATAGTGAAGATATGACATTGGTTGGTGGCAAACTCAAGAAATCTTACGTCCAAATGTGTTGAAAAGGTCGTCGGGCTTAAAACATACTTGAAATAAGCTTACGTAAACTTTAACATCGTATTTAATGCAGTTTAATACCAAATATTGCCATATTAGCTATAACAAAGTTAAAAATAAAATGCTTTCCGACCAAAATTGGAAGATTTTGATGTTCCTAACTTAGAATTTGTCCCTCACCTTTGTTCCCTACATGATTTTAGCTGGTAGGTCAGGTTTTCTGCACAGCTGTGGCCATACTTTTTTTTATGTTTCTAGTCTGTTGTTAAAAAGGAGTTGATTTATCAACATCCAACCCGTCCAATGTGTTGTGTTAACGGCTTCACCTTTCTATAACTCTTTCTTTCTTTTAATTTTAGTGCGTTTTCAAGTGCGACAATTTGACATGAAAATGAATAATGAAAACAAATAAAACACACAGTAGGTCATGACATCACAAAAGCATTAATGACCTACCTGACTTGAACTCGAAGGTATGAAAAAAGTCCTTTTCATTTTCAGAGGTCTTTGTCGTAACACGCTTATAAAGGTGCGGGGTGATCCTTCGAACCACAAACATCGTCTTCCAAGTACCACATGTAAACGCCACCCTCAAGGTGGTTGAAATATTCTCATAACTCCAGCAGGATCCTTTAAGATACCACACTTTCTGATCCACTCCTTTTATAACCTTATAGCCGATCAGGTTCCGTACATAAAGTTTCGGATAGAATTCTTCACCTGGAGAACGTGGTATATAGTAAGTTGGAAACTTAGAATTACAAAAGAAAAATAACGATAAAAAGGAAGTTTTGTACCACTTCTTTTAGTGCGTTTTAGAATGCTGATGGAAAATTTCGCATTGACTCTTTCCTCATGAAGATTTAGCGCAATTGTGGGTTGTTGTTTTTTTACAAGTAGTTCTAAAATTTGAAAGGTCTTTCTTTACTGTGAGTCTTTTTCTTTTTTTTTTGTTATTTTACGAATCCACGTTTTCGATATTGAGCCTCAGTTAGCACCTTATTTCAACGATCATGCACAATTTTTTTTTATTTTTTTTCTTTATATATATATACATATATATATGTATATACAGACACAGAGAGAGAGAGAGAGAGAGAGAGAGAGAGAGAGAGAGAGAGAGAGATTTTAAATCTTTCGGGCTTTCATTCTCAGACCTGTCTAAGGTCGATTGTCTGAATCATTACTGTGACGTTTTTTTTCTATATATAGTTATATTTTACACACAAAAACATTATCTACAATTTTTTAAATAATTTTACATACAATAGCATTGGCCTCATAAAAAAAACCATGTCATCTTAATTTTTATATGAGATTTTGATTATATCATACAAAGCATTGGCCTCGCAGAAGCATAATCTTTTGTTGTATTTAATTTAAATACCCAACAAAAGCATTGTCCTCATAAAAACATAAATCATTAATGCGCAGTGCTATATTTGTCTTGCAAAAGTATTGGCCCAACAAAAACGTAAATACATCCATTTTAACAAAAGTGATCGTCTGTTGTTGTTTTTTTTAACTTATTTTTTTTTATTTAGCTTGTCCTTTGCAAAGATTCCTAATTTACACTTATTGTATGTTTAGAGTATTATTTTGCTTATCCTGTTCAAAGATTCATAATTTACAGTTATTGTATGTTAAAAATATTATTATTTTGCTTGTCCTGTCCAAAGATTCATAATTTACACTTAGTGTATGTTTAGAGTATTATTATTTTGTAAACCGGACAAATTCATTCGTAAGTTTAGGCCTTGTACAATTTTGTAGCCCTCTAACACAAGGAACATTTTTGTGAGATTTATTTTAAGTTATAGAAATTGTGATAATGTTAACTATATGCTTGAGTAACGTTATTGGCCAACCATAGACGCGTCCATCTTGTCTGCAAACTATGTTTAACATTTCCAATACATCACGCAGAAAATATGATTCCATTTTTCAACACATAGAAACATATTATTTTATGTTTACTAACTTTTCTTTCAAGCAAAATCCAACAATTAACACCATTGTGAACATTTGTTACAAAAAGATTTGGTAATTGTAAAGAAATTATCTGTTTATCTCATTATTTCTTTTTATTACTCACTATTCTATTTCCTACCCTTCTAAATCTATAATGCCCCGTTAATTCATTTTTATAAGTTTTGACATTCAAAAAAGAAAATTAATCTAATGCATTAAAATGGAAAGCAGTCATGTTCATGCTTACTTGTAGCCTATTTCCATTAATAGTTTCTAAATGATGACAGTGGGTTAAGCATGGATTTCAACGTTTCAAAAACTTTACACAAACTCTATGCGTTAGTTTCAACAACGATGCAGAACTCATATAAATTAGATTGTAACGGTAGTTTGTACTTAGATTTAGTTGCTCAGGATGAAAAATTAAGCATAGCTTATGCGTGTCAAAGACAAGAAACTTGCAACCATCAAAAACTTTCGAGTTAAAAAGAAACGAGGCAAAGAAAGTAAAACAATCGGTGCAAACTTTGAATTTTAGAACGCAAACTATCCTCTAACTCCCATCTTATTTAAAGGTTTATTAAAATTTTGCGTTTTAAAACAAAAAAGAAAACATTTAAAACCTAAATTAATTAACATGCATGTATCATAACAATGGCAGAATGTGAATCATTTAAGTTTATAAAATATCATTTTTAATTCACTTAAGAAAATGTTAAAGGCAAAGCATTAGTTTAAAGGCAAAAGCAGGCGCAACCTATTGTGGTATATTCTCTATAATCAGCAATACGCTGAATGTGATATTTTGCTCACTATCAGGGTTTTCTCTCTGCTCAATTTTATATACGATCTCTGCTGACTGTTACCATCCACCACAGACTTCTAACACTTAAATGGCAATAGATATAAATTTTCTATTGTTTCTACTTCTACTTTATGGATTAACTAGATCTATTTCTATTGAAAAGAATTCAACAAAATTCGTTTTCGCTAATTTACAAGACTAATGCAATGTAATATAAAAAATCTAAATATAGATCTTCAGGTATAGATCTTAACTTACCTTTACTAGACTAATCTGATAGCTTTATTTTTCAATAAGGTTTCTTTACCTATATCCCGATCTAAATTCCTTGGCCTAGACATAGCCTAAGTCGAACTCTAAAATAGCACCCTTCTGGAACTCCGAACTTTACGAAAATTGGTGTTTAATTGTTACTATATCTAGCGTCTAGATCTAAATATAGATATAGATTTCTAGATCTTTACCTAGACTCTGTCTAGATATAATGACGTTTTACAAAATAGATATAAATCTAGAATTCAATATCTTAAGTCCAAAAATGTATACAATTATCTATAGTTTAAGGGAGTCTACATTCTGAATCTTTGTGCAAATCTCGAATAGACTATAATCTAGGTCTAGAGGCTAGGTAGAATTTAATTATTGGGAAAATTTTATATTTCCAAATTTATCTAGATGTAGATTTTTTAATTTTAAAATTGAGATAGTTACCTGTAAGTGTGATGTTCTTCCTAAGTTTGGCAATCGAAGTGTTGAGAATTTTGTTTTGCCCCAAGGCATTTTACGTGGAACTCGCAAGTAGTTCTTTCATTAACAAAACATTGTAAGCTTACTATATAATTTACATCCGGGGCCTAGGTAGGTCAGGAGAATCAAGGCTATATCTAATTGAAACAACAGGCGAGCGAATGAGGAGCCACGGGAGGGTATCCATGAAATAAAATGTATGAATATGTTCCTCAAACTTTTTTCTCCTAATATGTTTTGGGTGAAAGTAGGTATATTTTTGAGCTTGTGAGATTGAGATAGTGCGGGGAGATTAAAAGGGCCCGCAAAGTTTTTGGGCCCGACAACAAGGACAAACAAAAATCGGCACCCCCAAAAACCTCAAATAACTCCAGAACAGAGCTATAGATAATATTGTTAGAGTGCAAAATAATTGTCTGTTATGTAGAGAGAAAGAAAATTAAAATAAAAGCATTTTTCCCTTGATTAAATACACCATAAAAGGAGCAATAAATTATATTGTCCTTGTAGCACTGGTTGTTTTTAGCACCATGGAAACCCCATCAAACAAAGTTTATCCTTGTGCTTTTGTGATCGTTATTGTTTAGCATGGTTTAAGTGGGAATTGCCTCCATTTCAAGTTGAGGGGAAGGACTGTTTCTAAGTTTTCAGGGAAATCCTTGGCATGAAGATTCTTGTGTCTTTTTGCAGCCAGAGAGGATAACAGCTTTAACTTGTGACAGCTGCATGTATCGTGTCAGCAGTCTCATTCATAGGTACTGTATATTACTGTCCACTCCTCCAGCTATTAATATTCTCCATATCTTTCTCTTGCAAATTCAGAAAGATTGAAGCAATCAGTGCTTTTTCTTCTTTTTCTTGGATGCAAAGATCTTGAGGGATCTTTATAGATGAAAGACTTCTTGTGGACAGATATTTTCAGTACCATCACCGATTCTTTAAACCCACCTATGAGAGTTGATGGCTCCTCTAGAAGCTCTAATATTCTGCTTTTAAGTAATTAATTGAGATGTACTGGCACAGGGATGATTGTTGGGGTTGGCATTTACAATATTTGCCTCTTCTCCTTCTGGTAGGCATACACCATCATGGGAAAAATCTCTCCAGTGCTTCTTCCATTGTATAAAGTTCATAATCCTCAGCCCGTCATGACCAAACGGGAAGGAAAGGGCACAGGTGATATTGGTGTCGCGTCTCCGTAAATCAAATCGTTTAAAAGGAAGATATAGCGCGTCATCAGTGTGGTTTGAATATAGCACGATGCCTCTGAAAACAAAAGAGAGGGGACATAAGTCATTGGGTGTACTAGCTTGAGGGTCATGGGATTTGACGATGCAGCATAAAAAACTAACCTTAACAGTTTATGAGGGAGGTGACGATGCAGCAT
>JAWDGP010004860.1:0-7500 GCA_033675545.1 Elysia crispata
TGACCTACTTTAATTTCAGTAGCTCTTAGCAATTGTCACAGTGTGGATTTCTGTTTTTCAATTGTTGCTCAACCAAAATGGTTGGGTAGCCTCTAAAGTGGGCTCGCTATTGATTGCTAGCAGCGCCTGGGGACAGCGCCGAAATAATGTTATTATTATATTCTCAGTCTCAGGCAGGGCTCGGATGTGGTTACACAGGCCTGGGCTGGCGAACCGTTCCACGGAGACCTCCAGGCTGTTATCCTTACACATCAGCCTTTTGGGGGGGGGGGTGGAAGAGAGAGAGAGAGTGAGGAGGAGAGGGGAGACAGACAGACAAGGAGAGAGAAAGAGAGGGAGAGAGAGAGGGGAGAGGAAAGACAGACAGATAGAGAGAGAGAGAGAGAGAGAGAGAGAGAGAGGAGACTAGAGACAGACAGACAGACAGACAGACAGACAGGGAGAGAGAGAGAGAGAGAGAGAGAGAGAGAGAGAGAGAGAGAGAGAGAGAGAGAGAGAGAGGGAGAGAGAGAGGAGACAGACAGACAGACAGAGAGGGGAGGATGAAATAGAGAGATATCAACAAACAAAACTAAAAAATGCGACAGTGAAAGCGGTGTTATTTAAAACACAAGAGAGCCGAAACGAAAAAGTTGAATGTAAGCGATTTTGAGAGGAACTCCAGGGACGTTAAGCGAGTTAGAACATTTCGGAAAAAAACGTTAGGAGTTACCTCATGGCGTTGGGTAATAAAATGTTCTTATTGAGTTATTCTGGATTAAGAAATAAGCCCAGGAAACTGGGAAATAATATTTTCACGAACATTAAGGTTATCTTGGGATTAAACAAGAAGTGAATTTGTTTTACCATAAGATTGTGATAGATTTTGTTCACTTACACTTGTTTTGTAGATAGTTTCTTAAATAGTCTATGGGTTTGGGTGGACAACTACGCAGAGAGAAACAGCTAGCAAGTATTGTGTAAAGTGGAAAGCAACCACTCTTCTAGGATCTAGATAGATGGGCTGATACTAGCTTCTCTGTGTTACTTGTATTGCAGGGACATGAACTAAATGGTGCGTAGCTCTGACTATTGGGCTTCTCGGCCCCAGGTGGATGACCCGCAAGAGCCGATTGGTCCCCGCCAGTGATCTAGTCCCTATGTCGGGCTGAGCCCCTCCCACTGTCACAGTGGCTGTCCAGTGAACAGAGACCAGATCACTCTGATTGACAGCCCTCCTCACCTTGATTTATCTCTCTCTCTCTCTCTCTCTCTCTCTCTCTCTCTCTCTCTCTCTCTCTCTCTCTCTCTCTCTCTCTCTTTCTCTCTCTCTCTCTCTCTTTCTCTCATCTCCTCTCTCTCTCTCTCTCTCTCTCTCTCTCTTTCTCTTTCTCTCCCCCCCACCTCCACTGCGATTAAAGAGGATTCAATGTCATTGTCAGAAGTCGGGCGCACTTTCCCCCTCACCCTGTGCGTGTCTGGTCTAATAAGGAGCGCGGAGGAGAGTCCAGACAGAAGAATTAGCTGCCAGCCACGTCCTGCAGCAAATTAATGGTCCATCACACTTCAAGAAAATCCATAAAAGGGAACGTATCAAAGTCTTGAAAGCGCTTCTTTCATTCTCAAGAATGAATAAAGAAGAATCTGTATTATTTTACGAGTATTAATTTCTAAAAATGAAACATTTTCACCCTAAATTCATACCGCCAGTCAATTTGTCCTTTTAACAAGACTATCAACATAATTATGAAATGTTTTCCTTAACAGGATAGGACAGTTTGTGTTTCAGGTTTACTCTCTGCTAGAAGTAAACGATGCCTCAAAATCCTCAGCATTGTTGAGACATTTTTCATAATCATTAAGAACGATCAAGTTCTACAACTGGAATTTCCTCGAATCAACTTTCAACTCAAACAAAATGTACTATAAGAGCGACATTGACTATTTCGTCACTGTTACTCAAACTATATCGTTGTATCAAATCTAGGGCAATATGCCTGATAGCTTTGGTTCCCCTCTCTTGTATCTGGCTGTGCTGTATATACTGTGTTGTATATGCATATCTAATCTTGAAGTGTCTGATCGCTTGTGTCTGACCGTATTGTGCCTGACAGTGTTGTGTCCGACCACGTTGGTTCTGACGGTGTTTTGACCGATCGTGTTGTGTCGGACCATGGAGTGCTTAACCCTCTTGTGTCCAACACCGTGTGTCGGTCCGTGTTGTGTCTTATCGTGTTTGTCTGGCCGTGTTGCGTCTTATCGTGTTGTGTCTTTTCGTATTGTGTCTGACCGTGTTGTCTCTTATCGTGTGTGTCTGACCGTGTTGTCTCTTATCATTTTGTGTCTGACCGTGTTGTCTCTTATCGTGTTGTGTCTGAACGTGTTGTGTCTGACGGTGTTGTGTCTGGCCATATTATGTCTTATCGTGTTGTGTCATACCGTGTTGTGTCTTATCGTGTTGTGTCATACCGTGTTGTGTCTTATCGTGTTGAGTCTGACCGTGTTGTCTCTTATCGTGTTGTGTCTGACCGTGTTGTGTATGACCGTGTTGTGTCTGACCGTATTGTGTCTTATCGTGTTGGGTCTGACCGTTTTGTGTCTGACCGTATTGTGTCTTATCGTGTTGTGTCTGACCGTGTTGTGTCTTATCGTGTGTGTCTGACCGTGTTGTGTCTTATCGTGTGTGTCTGACCGTGTTGTCTCTTATCATTTTGTGTCTGACCGTGTTGTGTCTTATCGTGTTGCGCCTGGCTGTGTTGTGTCTGACCGTGTTGTCTCTTATCGTGTTGTGTCTGACCGTGTTGTGTCTGACCGTGTTGTTTCTTATCGTGTTGCGCCTGACTACGTTGTGTCTGGCCGTGTTGTGTCTTGTCGTGTTGTGTCTGACCGTGCTGTATCTTAGCGTGTTGTGGCTGACCATGTTCTTATGTCTGACCGTGTTGAGTCTGACCGTGTTGTCTCTTATCGTATTGTGTCTGACCGTTTTGTGTCGGACCGTATTGTGTCTAACCGTATTGTCTCTTATCATTTTGTGTCGGACCGTGTTGTGTCTGGCCGTGTTTTGTCTGACTGTGTTACCTCTTATCGTGTTGTTTGCTGACCGCGTTCTTGTGTCTGACCGTGTTGTGTCTGACCGCGTTGTCTCTTATCGTGTTGTGCCTGGCCGTGTTGCGTCTGACCGTGTTGTGTCTTATCGCGTTGTCTCTTATCGTGTTGTGGCTGACCATGTTCTTGTGTCTCTCCGTGATGTGTCTGACCGTGTTGTGTCTGACTGTGTTGTCTCTTATCGAGTTGTCTCTTATCGTATTGTGTCTTATCGTGTTGTGGCTGAGCGTGTTCTTGTGTCTGACCGTGTTCTTGTGTCTGACCGTGTTTTGTCTGACCATGTTGTGTCTGAATGTGTTGTCTCTTAACGTGTTGTGGCTGACCGTGTTCTTGTGTCTGACCGTGTTGTGCCTATCAGTGTTGTGTCTTATCGTGTATATCGTAGGATATTGGGGGTGTTGTGAAGATAAAAGTGGTATGGTCTAAAATGTGAGGCAGGCCTACTTTGTTTGAAGGTTCAGAAGGTTTACTAGGTTCTTCCACAGCTAGTCGAGCAGTGCTCTCAGAAAACCTCTCGCCACCTAGACGCCACCTAGAGGCAGTAGGCTAAGTGACGGAAATGTCAGAAGATGTTGCGGCAGTAAAAGAACTTTAAAATGCTCTCACATGTTTTCATTGTGCATATATTATTTCCACATTGCAGAGATAAACTGCAGAACTCAGCCCATCTCTCATACTGTCAGGGTCAAGGACTTTCCAACGCTAAAGTGCATGAAATCTATCGACTCACTCCTAAACAAATCGTGCGATCGCGTGTGAAATATATACTTACAGCAGCATGACCAAAATATTTTCCAACTTGAAAGGCAACCCGACTTTTCTCTTTTCTCAAAAACCAAAAAGAAACTTTGACTATAGATACGACTCCAGCCAGTACCAACATAACACTTGAATTATACGGAGTGAATTAAATTAGCTTTCCCGACGAAAAATTGTTCATAATTATACACGGGAAGCTCTGGCCTCTGAGGTGACTTCCTCCCGCTTGAACTGACCCCACCCCTCTCTCTCTCTCTCTTTTTTTTTTGGGGGGGGTTCTGTATTTATCTTGTCTTCCTTGTGTTCAATGCCAAGAGAGGAACGAAGGTGGAGATAGAAAACAGTGCTGGCAATAACTGGACTTCGAGGTGTTGGTGGGTTATCCACGGCCGTTACCTTGTAGCAGATTGTAGTGGAAGTGATGATGTTTACTCTAGTTCTTTAAGAGAAGATTCGTGTAACACTTGTTCTGAGTGTGGTTCGATATAGTATAACAAAGCAAACAGACAGTTGTACAAAGAGATAGAGAGGCAAAGAGAGGCTGTGTGTCAGGGTGATAGATATTAAGAGAGAAAGAGAGAGAGAGAGAAAGAGAGAGAGAGAGAGAGAGAGAGAGAGAGAGAGAGAGAGAGAGAGAGAGAGAGAGAGAGAGAGAGAGAGAGATTGATAGGTAGATAGATAGAGAGAGAGAAAAGAGAGACAGAGAGATTGATAGGTAGATAAAGAGAGAGAAAAGAGAGAGAGAGAGGGAGGGAGAGAGAGAGAGAGAGAGAGAGAGAGAGAGAGAGAGAGACACACACAGAGACACACACACACACACTCAGCGGCCATGTTTAAGCTCCTTAGCAAATTTTAAAACAAAATGCGTAGAACATTTATTTGAAAATAACGGGCTAAAAACAAAATTAAAGAAAGGGAAAAAAGACGGTAAAGAATTGTGTATTTTCCGCGACTATTGCGAGGTGATGAAAACCAAACAGATGTGTGCACATTTCGTGCGAGTTTGTTGGCAGGCAGGGGGGGAGATCATCACCAGAGTTAGATCAATAGGTGACTCGATTACTCCCCCTGGACACCTCCCAGCACGGTGGCAGTGCAACAGATACAGGGAAAATTTGGGGGAAAAGAAAAAAAAAAAAACGGCATAAGATTCGAGAAAAGATTTCGGGGTGAAGCAACTGAGCTTTTGACGGGTTTCAATTACAAAAAAAAAAAAAAAAAAAAAAAAAAAAAAAAATCAAAATTAAAACAACGGCCTCGACAAAATTTGATTTAAAATTGATTTCACGCCGTCATTCTGTAAATTAAAAGTTCACTAACGAAAGTCAGCATAAATCTAAAATATGCACATATGGTGGAGGAGAAAATAAGCAAAACGTTAAAAAAATCATATCTATCGTATTAAAAAAAAGACCAGGAATGAAGACATGGTATCAAAAACCAAAGCAAACCAGATTTGGCTGTGCGGTGATGTAATGTCGTCCACTACATATCTGAGACTAGTGGAACCACAGACTACTACGATAGAACCGTTATTTGTACCGGTTTTAAAGAGGATGGTTCTGCACGGGCTGGAGGTGTGTATTCTATCTGTTAGGTGTTCTTGCTATAATGTTATTAGTGATCTTATCGAGAGGAGACTTGTGATGACTGTCTACACCTCTCCTCTATAGGTCTGGTGATGACTGTCTACACCTCTCCTCTATAGGTCTGGTGATGACTGTCTACACCTCTCCTCTATAGGTCTGGTGATGACTGTCTACACCTCTCCTCTATAGGTCTGGTGATGACTGTCTACACCTCTCCTCTATAGGTCTGGTGATGACTGTCTACACCTCTCCTCTATAGGTCTGGTGATGACTGTCTACACCTCTCCTCTAAAGGGCTGGTGATGAATGTCTACACCTCCCCTCTATAGGTCTGGTGGTGACTGTCTACACCTCTCCTCTATAGGTCTGGTGATGACTGTCTACACCTCTCCTCTATAGGTCTGGTGATGACTGTCTACACCTCTCCTCTATAGGTCTGGTGATGACTGTCTACACCTCTCCTCTATAGGTCTGGTGATGACTGTCTACACCTCTCCTCTATAGGTCTGGTTGTGACTGTCTACACCTCTCCTCTATAGGTCTGGTGATGACTGTCTACACCTCTCCTCTATAGGTCTGGTGATGACTGTCTACACCTCTCCTCTATAGGTCTGGTGATGACTGTCTACACCTCTCCTCTATAGGTCTGGTGATGACTGTCTACACCTCTCCTCTATAGGTCTGGTGATGACTGTCTACACCTCTCCTCTATAGGTCTGGTGATGACTGTCTACACCTCTCCTCTATAGGTCTGGTGATGACTGTCTACACCTCTCCTCTATAGGTCTGGTGATGACTGTCTACACCTCTCCTCTATAGGTCTGGTTGTGACTGTCTACACCTCTCCTCTATAGGTCTGGTGATGACTGTCTACACCTCTCCTCTATAGGTCTGGTGGTGACTGTCTACACCTCTCCTCTATAGGTCTGGTGATGACTGTCTACACCTCTCCTCTATAGGTCTGGTGATGACTGTCTACACCTCTCCTCTATAGGTCTGGTGATGACTGTCTACACCTCTCCTCTATAGGTCTGGTGATGACTGTCTACACCTCTCCTCTATAGGTCTGGTGATGACTGTCTACACCTCTCCTCTATAGATCTGGTGATGACTGTCTACACCTCTCCTCTATAGGTCTGGTGATGACTGTCTACACCTCCTCTATAGGTCTGGTGATGACTGTCTACACCTCTCCTCTATAGGTCTGGTGATGACTGTCTACACCTCTCCTCTATAGGTCTGGTGATGACTGTCTACACCTCTCCTCTATAGGTCTGGTGGTGACTGGCTACACCTGTCCTCTATAGGTCTGGTGGTGACTGTCTACACCTCTCCTCTATAGGTCTGGTTGTGACTGTCTACACCTCTCCTCTATAGGTCTGGTGATGACTGTCTACACCTGTCCTCTATAGGTCTGATGATGACTGCCTACACCTCTCCTCTATATGTCTGGTGGTGACTGCCTACACCTCTCCTTTAAAGGTCTGATGATGACTGCCTACACCTCTCCTCTATATGTCTGGTGGTGACTGCCTACACCTCTCCTCTATAGGTCTGGTGGTACTGTCTACACCTCTCCTCTTTGGGTCTGGTAGTGACTGGCTACACCTGTCCTCTATAGGTCTGATGATGACTGCCTACACCTCTCCTCTATATGTCTGGTGGTGACTGCCTACACCTCTCCTCTATAGGTCTGGTGATGACTGTCTACACCTGTCCTCTATAGGTCTGATGATGACTGCCTACACCTCTCCTCTAAAGGTCTGGTGATGACTGTCTATACCTCTCCTCTATAGGTCTGGTGATGACTGTCTACACCTCTCCTCTATAGGTCTGGTGATGACTGTCTACACCTCTCCTCTATAGGTCTGGTGATGACTGTCTACACCTCTCCTCTATAGGTCTGGTTGTGACTGTCTACACCTCTCCTCTATAGGTCTGGTTGTGACTGTCTACACCTCTCCTCTATAGGTCTGGTTGTGACTGTCTACACCTCTCCTCTATAGGTCTGGTGATGACTGTCTACACCTCTCCTCTATAGGTCTGGTGGTGACTGTCTACACCTGTC